>JAVLUZ010000738.1:97606-257676 GCA_036768485.1 Mermis nigrescens
GATCCACTCGATGATACGTCCTCGTGTTGCACGGCATTTGTCGGCTTAACGTAAACGTAGTAATTATTAAAAATTATGCCTTAAAATGTAACTTTTCGATACACTAAAATTCGGATTAAAAACGTGTTCATGAAGTGAAAAATCACAAAAAGTGGCTAGAACGCAGGGGAACGATTACAGAAATAATTATAAAACAATAACCACAACAAAATAAACAATGAACTTTGAAAAATAATGAAAATAAACATTAAACACGGCAAAATAGAAACGAAATAAAAAACGGACAATAACGAATTTTACGCAGCTCTTAAGAAGACTATCATTAGCTGAAACCAACAAAAGATTGTGCCGCGCGTGTACGTCATTTTAGCTTCTGAATGTTTTTGCACTTTGCTAACTGTCATTTTCTCGATTGCTCTTTACTATTCATATTAGGCAGTAAAGCACTATCATTTAAAAAACGGCATAGGAAATGTACAGTTTATGCGATTTTACGCCTAAGAGAGCCTAATTTTTACCGCTTTGCACCATGTTAATACTCATTTTTTGAATGTTTTATTAAATTTATTACAATTCTATTAATTGTTCCAAATTCTATCAAGTTTTGTACGTTTTAGAGAGATCGAATTTCGTCCGAAACGGACTAAAAATTGTCTTATTGACGTGTACAAATACATCGTTTTTAGCCTAAAAAGGGGACTTTATCAAAAATTTTCGGACTGACCCTCAGAATTGTCATACTGTATATCTGTCGGGATAACCATACATGTAACAAGCGGATGGAGGAACCCCCACCCAAAGTCGGACGTCCCCCAACCCCCTTACCCACCCCCCCCCCGAAGTCGTATCTTTGACCTTCCCCTCGATTTTTGGGGAAAATTGAATTTTTTGGCCGTTTGTACGCGTTTTTTTCGCCATTTTTGGCCAAAAATTTGAGGTCATTTACCCGCCTAAAAATGGCCGAGACCTGCAAATATCGAGTCGTTACATGTATGGGGATAACCCCATCATAGGTGAGTCATCTCCCATCCCCAAAGACTAATATGTTTATCCTCCGTGCTTTTAGCGAAAACTTGCGTTTTTAGGCAAGTTTTAGGCTCTTTGTGTCATTCTTACAAACGCTGGATGGTCATTTACCGCCTCCCATGAAAATGCAGGCACGTAGCTGGCCCTCCTATTTTGGGGGGACCAACACCAATTTTGGGGGGGGTCTAAGCCGGAAATAGCACAGAATAACGTGTGAAAACCTATTTTTCCGTTTTTTTCTGAATTTTGGGGGTCCGGACACCCCCCCCCCCGTTCCCCCCCACAGCTACGTCCCTGTGAAAATGGCCGGCTAGGTCCCCTGCCAAAATTCAGAAATGTTACATGTTCGGAAACACAGATCATACTGAACTTCTTTAAAACCTTTTCAAATAAAAACCTAACTCGAGATCTTAAGCAATCCTAATCACTTGAAACGCATCGCATGCTATAATAAAAAGCACGTAAAATACTTTAGCATGACTTAAATTAATCAAAAGCCAGAGCTCCATTCGTACTAAAATTTGACAAGAAATCACAGACCGTATTGTAGTTGAATGTCATATTTTTCAAGCAAATGTTTATCTGGTACATGGAACTAAAGCCGTTTTTGATTTTAATAAAGGCATGAACGCCGAATAATAAATAATCCAGGATGACGACCATCCTGCCCAAAGCTCTCCGTCAAACATACAACCATGCATGATCTTGGGGGTTGGGGGAGGGGTTGAAGGGTTTCGCGCCGCCTCCCGCAGAAAAATTCTCATCGCCACCCCCCAGAGAAATGTTTTCACCCCAACAGGATTCGCGATTTTTCGAAAGTTCTCAAAAATCTCCAAGGAACGCTTACAAAAAGCTGCCGTTTTAAGCCTTTTAAGTTCAATTTTCGCGCTTACGCGCCATGTGCTCATGTTTAAGCGATAAGTTGTTCAATTTGTCTGCCTTTTTAGACCTTTTTTGAAATGTTTTTATGTTTTTTGAAAGATAAGGCATCGTCAGAATGCCGAAAACACGATTTTGACGCGTACGCATCCTTTTTGGGCCTCGAAAATGCGCTTTAAAATTTCATCCTCCGAAAGTCCGCATGCGCGCATGTTTACTTACACCCTGAAACCGTCAGTTAGCCACTCCCCCTCCTCCCCCCACCAAAAACAGCAAAAAACAAAACTATAAGCTGAAAAAAGCAAGCTTGACCCAAAATCAGGAAGTAGTAAAAATTGTATACCATTAGCAAACAGGGAAGGAATGATGCATGACAGGCTCTAAGGAGATGAGCAAATCCTTCTTACATTACGCATTACGTACGCCTAAATGTAACGGCTTGAAATTCAGGTGGGAATCCTCGCCATGTATAGGTTAGCTAGTGATGTATTCCCGACTTTAAGTCAAAAATCGCAAAAAAGACGTAAAAATGGTCAGAAAATGGAAGTATCCGCCAAGAATCGAAAAAAAATCGGTGGAGTAGAGGGGGTATAAACGGGCGGTCGAAAATTTTCTGGCTTTGAAAGACGACCAACTTAGGTACGAGAAGGAATCCATTCCCCAATTACATGTATGGTAGGAAAGAACAGAGATGCACAATACGGCCGGTCTTTAGATCATCGCGGTCTGGGAAAGGATCAAATGCCAAACTCATTGAGCTAAAATGGCCTTAAAAAATAGATATATAAACGTTAAGAGTAGCATACAAATCCCCAAAACGGACAATTTCCGGTCGATTTGGGCGATTCAGCAAAAATTTTTAATTGGCCCTGAGTTTGCATTTTTTCCACAAATTGCGGTTAAAGGGAGGGGTCTCTAGTTCCAAACATTCCACGTGCGCATACAGTGAACAATTCACAAATATTGGATATCGAGCGTGGACCAAGCTGAGCTAGATAATAGTATAAATACCAAAATTGCATTAAAACCTACTTTATTCAACACTTTCGATCAATGTCAACAACTTTTTGTTAAAAATTCTTCTTTGCGTGCAATTTCGGCCTTCATTTCGCCAGTGTCTTCCTCACAAAATTCTCTATTTTTTTATTCTAGGGCTTAGACCCCAAACCCCAACGCGTTTGCCCGGCGGGGCACCTCTCTCTCACTTTTCTGCATAGACCGTTGCTTGAGCTGCTTAATGAGTTCCATCATAATCGGGGTTTCGGCGCTTTGCAGCAAGCTATCGGGCCTGTTCAGCGCGTCCTGCAATAATTCGGTCAATTCTTTCAAATATTCGATTTTTTCCTGCTGCTGCTGCTGTTGCAGGCCGTTTGGGGCGATCTGACGCTGCCTGGGGCCAATTGGCCCGGGCTAAACATCGAAGCGGCCGGAGAGGGGTCACTTGAGCCCACGAACGTTGAAGAAGAAGAAGAAGCGACCGAAAGGGGATGTTGAAAAAGAGAACAATGACCTGGATCTAATCTGAAAAATTGGAAAATTTCCAAGAAATTAAAAAAAAATTTGGAACCGATATATCGCTTACCAAAAAAGGCAAAAATATGATCAACAGTTTTAATTGTTAATTAGAGCGGTAGACTGAATGTTCAAATCAAGGAAAATAATCAATTATATGGCTTTACCAATGAATGTGTGTGTCCACAATTTTCGCCCTAGCATGTACTATGTTTGTACTTCTTTGTGACATTTTATGTCTTTGCGTTTATCTGAATGAAGTATTGTATTGTATTGCCATTTCATTTTTTCTAACTGGAAAAAAGGAGGTATTAAAAGAATAGTAGGATATTAATTCAGCCATCAATAAGCACCTTAAAATTTCGAATCATGAATGAACTAACGACTATTTCTCGAAATAATCGCTGAATATTTAAATCAGGAAGAATAATCAATTATAGCAGCTTCAGAACAACTATTATTAAGCCACCTCAGCGAAGGACAAAGCCACCTCAGCTTAATTACGATTCAAATTTCCTAATGTTTCAGTATTCAACGATCGAGTTCAAGTGATTAATTTTTACGATCTTTACGTTTAAGCCGAAATTCAAAGCGAATCACTTCGGCAACGCTGTCGCTTAATAATCGTGCCAGGTACGTGCGCAAGGATCATTAGCATAAAAGGATAGATATGCAAAGGACATTGATGCGGGACACCTAAACGCCAAAGATTCTTAGGGTGACCAGATTTCTGTAGCCATTCAAAAATAATTAGGTAAAATTAAAGATAACAGTTTAAAAAGAAATAAATAGATAAAGTAAGGCCAATTTTCAGAATTTGCCCAAGATAGACATAAAAATATAATGGTTCACATATCGGAAACTTAAGGAGACGGCCGCGCCCGCCCCCTTGAAAACGATTCTGGGTAAACAAATTTTCAGTATAAGGCGGTTCCAGTGCATGACCCGGCACAGCGGAATCGTCAAAGTTAGACTCTTGCAAAGGTCAAAAGAATATCTCACTCCAGAATTTTCGATCGAAACTGAAAAATAGGTCAATAAAGCGAGTCATCGGAGAATTCTTTCGATCTCGTTTAAACATCGGAAGCTCGCAGAAATCGAGAATAATGTAGACTTTGAAAAAATTCAATTTTTTATAGTTTTTTTCGCACTAAAAAAAAGACATTTCGGTCCTGTTTATTTATATAATTATCAGAACATAGTCAAAATGATATCAAACGTCAAACTTTTCGACAAGATCCTGTTTTGTATCGATTAAAGTAACGAAACGAGTAAAAATTGGGTAAATATCACTAAAAATGCACTTTTAACTCATTGAAAGACTCCATATTGGCTATTTCGACGATTTTCACGTTTGAATTGTAAAAAAGAGGCCCGTACCCAAACTTTACAAGCCCTACGGACCGGCTGGACCCCCTGACCGGCCAAGCAGCGCACCTACGATATAGACCCCAACCCTCCAGGTGCGTGGGATTTTACCCTCCCTCCTCTCTGGACCACGGAAAACTACGGTCTTGGATAAGAATTCGGCACAATCATCACTCAAAAGTATGCAAATAGATTAATGATGTATTTTTCGTTTTATATAAATAAGCAAAAAACTAGATGTTTGTATACCGGTTATTCATTTTTTTGCACAAAAGCCGAAAAATCTTTATTTACGGTAAAATAAAGGCGTAGCGTAACGTACCTAATGTTTTAACGTACATAACGACCGCTGAAGTAAAACTGGCTGGATAGAGTAGATGGCGGAGAAAAATTGGACTACGTTCATCGTACGAAAAGTACAATATACGTATATCATATGGCACGTTGTAGGTATATTTATAAACATATATATATTTCCCATTATTTAACGCGCGCCGAAAAAGACATTGTGTAATGACGTTGAGAAAATTCCATTTTACTTTTCGACAAACTATATTTCGAACGGGGTTTCTCAATGAGAAAAATCGACACGCATGCGCGATCGCAGTGCATAAATTAAAAAGGAAGAATATATTAAATAAGCGGTATAAGCGAAAAATGAATGAATATACCGATCGGGAATGTGTGCATCGTATTTAGCATGGCGTTGGCGGGCAAAACGAATGGATAGAAGGGACCCTCCAAATTAGAGGCGGTCGTCCGGGTACAAAAGTGGAAAGTGGCTGCCCAATTATAAACCAACTTGAAAATTGACCGCACCCAAGCTTCGAAAATTCGTTTCGCTGGTTCAAAAAATGGTTATCCAACTCTGAAATGCATTTGGTTTGGCCCAGAAAGTGGTTGTCCAGGTGGAAAAATGTGTTTGCCCGATCCGGATAAGTGGCTGCCCATTTTGAGAAGTCGTTTATCTATGTTAGAAAGTTGGATTTTCAAGTTCTACTGAACAAAACGTACCCCGTTCAAATGACTCCTTCTCCCTGTCTGAGGTATATGCGCGTTGGGGCTGCAGGGATTGATGGGAATTTCTCATCCATCCGCATGTATTTCGGTCAAAATTTTTGCGTTCGTATGTTATTTTTCGGTGTTTTAGCGGGTTTTGACCAAAAATAAAGCATGTACTACAACAACCTTGAAAATGGACCTGTACCTTCATCTTAATATTATGAGCTGTTAAATTCGACGCGCATAGCGTGGCCATTTTAGGTCAATAAAGCCCGCATACATACTTCACGCGATCTCGCGCCGCAAAGGAGCTTTGCGGCCACAGTATACCCAAAAATGTGACGTCATGGCGCGAAACTGGTGCGGCGAAGTTCATCTGCCGCTTCGCGTCACCCAGACATACTTCACGCGCGCGGTCGCCGCTCGGCAGACAAAATGGCGCCAACTGGGCGACTCTCGCCGCTTCGCTAGATGTTGGCATACTCCGCACGAATTGCCGCAATGATGGCGCATTGATTTCTTTCATCAATCGATTTTTGTTAAATCGGCGAAAGCTCATTTAAATTCATTTATGCATTTACAATGCAGGTTACCATGTTAGGACACCATGCAAACATATGTATGTATGTACCACTGATGTCAGCTGGTTAGCAGAATGCACACGATATCATTCTTAAAGAGATGGAGTGAAGAAGTTTGTTTTACACTTGCTTGTTATCTGCACAGTGCAGGAAAATTCTGCACCTCTTTTATCAGTGTTGTATCGAAATCCATGATCCTAAGCAAAAAATGCGTACAGCAAAAATAAAATCACACAACCGAGTGGTCAGAAGCATTCAGGATTCATGCACCTTTTCTATACAAGAAATAACAAAACTTCTAGAATCAATGACTGAACGTCTTGCATCCTGCATGAATTTTTAAACACTATTTATTCAAAAGACAGGTATGTGCGCAATAATTAAAGGCTACACAACAAATTGGAGAAAGTCCGATCAAAAACGTACAAATCCAGTACTGCCACATACGTACTTTATTATAGATTCAGAGCAGATCGATACCGGCGCACCTCTATTAGCATTCGCGAGGAAAGTCCAAACGTTTGGACTTTCTGCGGCGCGGCGAAAAAATTCGAAAAAATGCTAAAAATAGACATTATTTGCTTCTCGCCGCGCGGTGAAGTATGCCATGAAAGCAGCAAAAAAATTGGACTTAAGCGAATTTGGTTGCGCGCGGCGGCCGCTTGAAGTACGCCTCGGACCGCTTGAAGTATGCCTTGAAATACGGCGCTGCAAACTGTTCGCGCCGCCGCGCGGCGCCAGAAGTATCCTCTATGGGTCAGCGCAATACCGGCGCGGCGACCGCCGGCGGGCGAATTCGCGCCGCTCGCCGCGCCGCGTGAAGTATGTTTCGGGCCTAAGACCATTTGGTGAGCAGCCAGACTTGACTTGACCTTGCAGTTTCTTATCATTTTCAAGCACTTTTGCGAAAAAATCGTAATTTTCTCAAATTTCAGACCTTCATTTTGTCCTATTATCCTTTGAAAAAAACCATTCTTCCATTTCGGGGACTTAAAGGCATATTTCAGCAGATGGACTTTCTGAACTCAGACAGCCAAATCAAACTAGTTTACAAAGGAAAATCAACCAATAGAAGATGCCAATTCTGCACTCCAACACACAACTATTTGTCATTTTGTCTTTGCAAACCGCTTTGATTTGACTTCAGCAATTGGAAAAGTCACATCTCTGAAATATGCCTTTAGGCCTCCCTTGTGCATTTCTGGTTAAGGGCACTATAACATTATGTTTTTGGTGTATGCCCACCGCTTTTAAGCCCAAAAAACGACTTAAAAATATAAATTTCTATGCTTTACATTTCTGCTAATCGCCATGAAAAAGATTGATCCACCGCACATAGATTTGATTGTCAATTAAATGGACTGTCAACATGGAAAGCCGAATAAATTAAAAACTAGCTAATGAACAAAAAGCTGATTCTAGACGAGGACTTCAAAAAGTATCCACGAGAAATGACCAACGTAATTTAAATTCTAGCTCAAAACATTTTCGCTCTCATCATCGGATGAAATTACAGTCTGTTACATACGAGTTTGGGCACGAATTTTAAGCAATTTTTTCGACCACAAGCCGGCGGATCACGATAATTAATTATATCAAATCAATGCTATATTCGCAATCTGTCCGGTTTTTGTGGGAGATAATTGTTAAAACGTATGCCCAAACATGTGTGAAACGGACTATAGTTATGGGCCAGCAAAAGTTCGACTTTCCAGAATGTTTGTAGCACAAAGGGGTTCTGGAGAGAAAAAACGGCGCGTAAGATGCCCAAAACTCTACAACAAACATATAAATAATTTTTTTTAGCCGAAGTCATATAATTCTGACAAGGTGAACCATTGCAGACGCTTACAAAAATGGAGTTGCCTTAATTCGACTAAACATTTTCGAAACGCTCATCGCTCAGAAATCGTGTAATGTTGCACTTGTATAACGAAACGAATCGGCCATTCCCGTCTAATTTCTTTCGAGCTTTTTATAAACAATGCCGTATAAACGTATCAAAAACATCGAAATGCTTAAAAATTCTTGATATGCCACTCTAAAGTGTTTCACGAAGACTGTAAATATATTCAATTAAAAACGACAAGACGCATTACCCGTACGCGACGTTACCGGATTTTCAAAAACAAATCTGAGTTATTAACGTTGTGCGTTCGAGCCAGTTTCGGCCAAATCCGGCTCAGCAGCAATAATAGTCGATTTATGTCAGCATTCGCTGCAAACTTAGGTACCGAATTGGGCAGTCTCAGAGTTTAATTGGGAAAAAAGGAGAAAAAGCGCTTTTTGTACCGGCAGTAAACAACTGGAAGCAAAATTTGATACATCACACAAGTACTTGGCCATAAACTTCCTAGAGGAAAAATGTGCCCATTGGACGTACTCTGCAAAACTCCTTTCACGCGAACTGAATACTTTAAGCAATCGCTGTTACGTTTGGTTTTAGACAAGTTTTAGTTCCTCCGAACAAAATCCTCTGGAAGACAGCCAAAAATCAGTCTAATAATGTAACGAACGCTTATTTTTATATTGAGACGTTTAGGCAGGGAAATCTAGTAAGGTCGCTATTTTATTTTGGCGGAAAGTAGACCATTTTAAGCCTAGAAAATGGATTAGTTCCAGAGCATTTTTGATAGAATGTTAGCAAGGAAGGTCAAAATAGTGTTCGTGCAATGCCGTGCCAAATTTTGAAACGGTAAAGCTATACGGGCCTCAAGATTTTCTCTGAAGCAATCTAGCTTATTGCAGGTTCTTAACTAACAGCCCTTTGCAAAAAAATTTAATAGACAATATGGAAATTTACTATGAATCCGAATAAATGAACAAAACAATAGGAAAGCTTCTTCAGCAATCTCAGGTAGAAAAATAAAATTATCGACATTATACCGATTAAGCAGACAATCAACCATTTACTTGATAGCTAAAAAATCAGCCATCACCGTTCTTTTCTTTTCACATTTTTGCGCTGAAATTCCATTTTGTATTCGGTTTAGCTTGAAAATCGCTATTTTCCCGCAAAAGTTCGGCGGATAGGCCTCACAGAGGTCGCAGTATGGTTGAGTTGGATGCCACGCAAGCCGAATTTCGGGAATGATTCGAATTGAAAAAAGCGCAAAAAATAATAAAATTATTTATCGTAGCTTTTTGATAAATGTCGCTTATTTCGAAGTTTATTTTCCGCTCATTTGATTCGTTTTGCCAAAAGCTACCCTCTTTATCAATGAGTAGATTGATTAGTCCCAAATATCCCTTCTATAGCGACGTCTTCGTAGAAAAACCGTGTACCAACCTATTAATTGCAACTTGTTCCGACGACAAATGAGATGATACGCTACCAAAAATGACATTCAAGAGCGCGCGATCAACAATTTTTAAGTTAAAACCGAGCGTAAAATGTAACCTAAATTCCGGCGACATTGTCGGCTGGCTGATGTTAGCGCATCGGATAAAAAGTTCCACGCAAATGTCTTCGTTATTAATCGAACTGATAGGCACCGAATTTACTTTCTATTTTCCGCACAGCGCTTTCCGCAAATAGTGTCGCGGCGCGACGTCCACCAAATTTTGCCGAATATCGCGGTAACGAGCGACGAGACAAAAACGAATTATAAATACAAAATGGACAAAAAAACGCGCAGAGGCGGACGGATGCCTCAATTAAAAATCGGCGAGCATTAGAGATTTGTTGTGGTAATTGAAGTATTCGTTCGATTCGTAAAATTTGGGCCGACCGGGTCACCCGCGCGACAAACAATGCGAAGTTTACAAAGACGACGCGAACCCATAGAAGGCACGCCGCAGACAGATTGCGGCGTAATAAAGCGTGTGCCGTATGATAAAGTTTAGACGCTATGGAACGTACAGATAGGCCAAGCCGTATCACAAAGAGTGCTTATGATGAAGTATAGAGGCATAGAGGCAATGGAATTTATGGAAGGCCGAGTCGTATGATAAAGCATGGACGCAATGGACCGTAAAGACAGGGAAGCAGCAATAAAGCACGCCTTACGGTGAAGTTTATGCCTTATGGAATCTTCAGGAAGGTCTTGAGTCGTATGATAAAGCATAGACGCTAGCGAACGCATATTAGGCTGCCGTATGATACACCTATCTTCCAGTCATGCAGGTGGGGGTTTGGAGGTCTGGACACTCAGAATGAGAAAAAGGGAAAATTTTCTCTAGAAAATGAGGCAAAATGAAGGTGAAAGAAACGAAAATTGAGAATTTTCTTCAAAAGTGCGTTTAAATTGACAAGAACAATGTTTGTTAACGTAGTTTTAGCGCTATTTTAGCGCTCATACCAGTTTTTGAGTTATTTTGGCCCAAAATAGCTCAATTTTTAACCTTCCGACCGGCTGGTCTCCCACACAGATGGGCCATGCTGTATCTATGATGGAGACTATGGAATTTGTATGAAGGATAAATCGCATGCATATGGACGCTATGGAATGCATAGACAGAGAAGCCATGTGATAAAGCGTATCAAACGTTGAAGAGTAGACGCCTGGAATCTATAGGCAGCCGGAGTCGTATGCAGGGGGATTTATGGGCGGGGGCGGCCGCCCCCATTGGCCCAAAATAGTGCGCAAAATTAAGCGATTTTGAGCGATTTTGGGCTAAAACGGCTAATTTTTCCGCTTTGGTCAGGGTTCCACCCCCCCTTAGGAAATTCCTGGATCCGCCACTGGTCGTATGATAAAGCATAAACAACGATAAAGATGATCACGCCGACGGCTGGCACACAGTAAAGTGTGCCGTATGATGAAACATAGGAGTATACCTTAAAGGTGATCATTCGAAATTTTTTGTGCAACGTTTTTAGGCAAAGAAATTAAAAATTTAGGAATGCGAGCGGCGCACCGAATAAACAATAATCGCGCTATCGTTTAATAAGTTTTCTTATTCAACAACAACAAGTCGTACATGTTTGATAACAAATACATCAACTTACGTACCTAAATTTCGCAAAACGACGAAACACGAATAAAAGCGAGTTGTTTGGCGACCAGCAGAAAGCGCGAGTAACTTATCCGAAATCGCTACCAATCGGGTTGGACAAATGGACCCCCAAAAAACTGGTCTTCATCGAATGCGATTTAAAGACATGAAAGAATATGTTAAAAGAGAAGTCGCAGGGCGATTAGTGAGCGCGCCGAGATCATACATTAACGACTCGAAACGTTCAGTAGCGTATTTTTCATTCCAGCCTTTTTAGCTGATAAAGTTTACCCAATTTTCGGCCGAAAATTGGAAAATAACACCTAAAATAGCCAAAAAACGTAAGTTTTCACCAAAAATAAGGAGGAAGGTGAAAATTTTTTCGACTTCCCAAGTGGGGATCCCGATCCCGATTCCTTTTATATTTATATATGCTTAAGAATTATTAGATCTATTACTGACGTCCAAATTCACCCATTTTCTCCCCAACTAATTTTGTTCGTAGTTTCTCAAGCTATGCATGCAATTTTTTTCCTCGAACATCGAAAAAAATTAATTTTTGAAAAAGAAGCATATATTTTGGCATCATCTGTGGTAGGCGAAAAGCTCTAAAGTCTGATAAAACTTGACGAAATTCGGAATAATGAATGCACAGTGCACACTGAATATAATAGAAAGTTTTGAATCGAATGTACAAAATACAGCAATTGCATTCATTAATCATAAATAATAATTACTGCATAAAGCAAACAAATAAATATTAGAAGTAAATAAACTTCTACGAAAACTCAGCAGCAGAACCGCTCGAAAATCATTAAAGAACACATTTCATCTTATGCTGAGAATTTAAATTGCAGACGGAATAAGAGATTCCAACTTTAATTTGAGATTAACTTGATAATCATGTCTTTCATAAAAAATTCACTTTTTATTTGATTATGCGCAGAAGATTGCGAGTATAACGTATTGGTTCGTAAGACATTGTCTTTCTGAATTCAAAGTTTATGGCATGCAATTATAAAATATATTGACATTAGCTTATCCCAAAAAATTCTCGATTTTGAATCAAAATGCTTTAGGAAAAAGATTTAAAAATATATGAAAATCTCGGATAGAATCAAGTCCTATCTCAGTAATCTGACCCAGTTTTGCCGACAACAGTAAACAGAGGCATTTCAAATACACCTCATAATAATAAAAAAATAGATATTTTTTACTATGCAAAGATTTTAAATATACATCGCGAAGCCGAGTGCCACGCGGCGTTCTCATACAGCAAAAAAACGCATTTCGTTTGTTCCTCAGTAAAATACATGTTTATCGATAGATGATCACAACAATTATTAAATTACAAGCGTAAACATGTATTGTTCTGCACTGTTTATAAGAAAAACGATCATGTGGTATTTTTGAAATTTCAAATGTATGCATTTCAAGTAAGCCATACATAGGTATTGTTTTAAAATAATGAAACTGAAAACGATATAAAACAAAGGACACGAATTTCTACAAGACATTAGCGCTTCGGATCGAAACGTCATGAAAATATCAATCAAGATTTTAACATAGTACTGTACTGCATGCATATGTAATTTTTGACAACCACGCTGGGGCATAGATAGTCTTTCCCCAGCTATCTCTCAATATTTTCAACAGATTTAGTTCTGAAATTAAGCGCAAACTTCTCCGATCGACTCATTGATCAAGATAACGAGCAATCCTTCCTACTGATTATCCAATTTGAACACATCGAACCACAGTTAATTTCGAGGATAGAAGTTTTGAATCATTGAAATGAGATAATTTACATCAATTTTCCGCAATTAGGAGAAATTCAAAATTCAAGATTTAAATTCAAACGCGAAAGAAGCGCCAAATTTGAAAATGCCCAAAGCAGTTCAGCTTGAATTTATCCCGGTAAGAAACTTTAGGTTGCACATAATAATCATATGTAATAAGTGGCATATCATGGAGGAAAAACGTCGGATGGCGCAGAAAGGTCACAAACCGCGAGGCGATATTTAGAATCCCAACCATGCTAAGCCGGCCGGTCTAGTAGGTCAATAAGTGAGGTTTTTGAGCCAAAATGACCTAAAAATGGTAAAAATTCTAAAAATTCCAATTCACACTTTTTTTTGTTAATTCGAAACACATCTGCAGAAAATTTTTTTATTAACTATTTTTCCGTCTTCATTTGGCCACATCATCCACGGAACACTTCCCACTTTTATATTTTGGGAGTTTTGAGTATCCCAATACCGTCCCCACGCGCATTTCTGATCCTAATTAGCATCTGACACAGACAGATTCAGCTTTCAATTATGGCACTTTAACGTTTTTAAGCCCATCATCGTGGACTGCCCACCAGAAATTATAGAACACATCGAAATGTCGACGATAAGCCGGAACGGCGAAAATAAGTTAAATACGACACATATCTAGCAAATTTGAAATAGGTATTAGGTACCTACTGAAACAAAATATCAATAATCAATAATAATTTTACGAATATTTCTCTTTTCACTCAGCTATCTTGACCCAAAGAAAATGTATGGCCTGACCTGGCAACCCACCCTGAATATGCCCAATTAGATTCATTATTAACTTACCCTCTCCCTTCTTCGAAGCTCGGATCAGTAAACGAAAACGAATCCGATTCCAGCAAATCGGCCACGCTGATCATTCTTCCGTCGGCCATGTCCGCCGAAAGTGATAAATGAAGACCCAATGGAAGGCCCGGCGCGATTCGGCGAAATGACTAGCCAAATTGCATAATAAGTAATTTTATAACGAGGCAAACTGTAATAAAAAACACGCACTTCAATTCAACCTGGATTTTTGAGTCCAATAATGGCTGCTTTATACTCTTCGGCAATAGCCCATCCGAGTCCAGGGAACGTAGCACATAACTAAACGGGCTGAAGAGAAAATATGCGCTGAGGGCTTTGGGTGTAGACCCCAAAATAGAAAAAATGGAAAAATTTTTGAAATGTGACAAAATGCAGAAAAATGATAGTTTTAACGCTATTTGAGGATTTATAACAGTTATTGTAGTCATTCTGCC
This sequence comes from Mermis nigrescens, assembly GCA_036768485.1. NCBI lineage: Eukaryota > Metazoa > Nematoda > Enoplea > Mermithida > Mermithidae > Mermis > Mermis nigrescens. The sequence goes on from JAVLUZ010000738.1 coordinate 111,977, forward strand.
TTAAAAACGTCAATATTTGACCCCTCCTCCAGACCGGTCGTACTGCGCATCATACTGACGAGTCCATCTGGATGGAGTAGCTTTTATAAAAACGGGAGAAACCGACTCAACGTCTAACAAACGCGTTTATCTACTAATTTTCATCTCATACTGATTTCTTATAACTAAGCCAGTTTTTCGACCACATATCGCTAAATTTCATAAAATCTGCTATAGAGTTTTTGTTTTTACGTTCTAAAGAAGAAGAGCATGGCCATAAAGTATGAAGAAATACTAGTTTCGAGGTGCGACCCACACGTTTTTAAGTACCAAAATTTCGCGTTAGAAGAAGCTTTCGCAGCCGACTGCCCAGAATTATTAAATACGAGTACTATGCGTTTTAGCGTGTGTCAGACAAAATTTTATCCGTGGCTGAGCCCCGAGAATAACTGGGTAGTTCGTCTGTCTGGAACGACCGCACTGCAAATGGACAGATCAGTGGAAAACGCATGAAAAACAGCGGGGTGAAACGATTGGAATAACCTGCAATGTGTAACACAAGCCCTTTATTTGATCAGCAATTAATCACAGAAAAATCAACCACGCTCAGGTTAACTCTTTTATTCCGTGCAAAGACTGGAAAGACAAACCATTTAAGCTGGCAACGTATAAGTCTTATGATCAGGGAAACTTCTATATGGCAATATAACCATAACTGGGCGTCGGGGGTTCGTGGGTATGCACCCCCAGAAACCAAAATACTCCCCCAGAATTCGATTTTTGAAATTTTTTTTCGTTTTTTTTCGCAATTTCTTGACGCCAATGGATAGTGCTCGATGAAAAACGTTGAAAAATGGTGTTTTTACGCCATACCACCATTTTTGGGGCCATTTTTGACATTTGAAAAAATCTTGCACACCCTACAGAACTTTGGTGCCGCCCACATATGAATATAACTACGATAACTAATTATACATGGGTTAAAACTAAAGAAAAAATATTTACATAGGTAGGTATCATTCCAGTTAGAATAAGCAAATGATGCAGATTAAAGAAAATTAGCAACCATTTCTTATGAACAAAAACTTCGATAACATCGAAAGCGATCTCAAGCCGAGCTTACTTGCAAGAATAAGTTTCTTAGAGAAAAATTTGGAATAGTTTTGTTGCGAATTAAGGATTCGAAATTTCGGTAAAAAATTGAAAATCGGTGTATGTAATATATACATTTATCCATATAAGCGAAAACCTCTCGTTTTGATCTTTGTCAACAGTTGAATAATTAAAATCAGCAGCTAGCGATAAAAAAGGAAACTATGAAAAGTCATTGCGGGAAGAAAGGCGTCAAAAGGTCTCTACGGTCTTAGGCTGAAGCCTTCACAAAACTTCGCGTCCACGTGTGATTACGTAAAGCACAGCTGGAAAAATTAAAAAACTGTTATATTTTAAAATTTTATAGCAGAACAAAAGATTTTTGTATCACCGAATCTTTGCAGTCTAAGAGAATGAAGTTTGCCGCCTTTCCAGGTTGCCTTTATATTTCCTCACGAGTCTACTGAAAGGGGCGAGAAAACATTTTGGGGACAAACTTTTGTAGAAAGCAAAGCATGATAAGTTTAGCTAAATACCTATAGTCTCTTTCACATAACTTTGTGCATATATTCTAAGAATTTTCAATGACAGTAAGCCGAGGATTACGATAATTATATATCAAATCAATGGTATGATCGCAATCTGTCAGCTAATTGCCGGACATAGTTTTAAAATTTATGACCGTAGTTGTGTGAAAGAGACTATAGCTGTTCACTGAAAAATTCTCGTGAACCACATTGACGATACACCTTACCGCTAACTGAGCGTTAGCTGCTCATACACATGTAAGCATGGAGCTTAGCGTGAGCTACGTACAACATAAAAGCAATGACCGACTGAACAAACAAAAATCTAAACGTTAGACAAACGCTCGCTACATTATTGCTAGCAGTATACAAAAACCTGGATAGTAAAATTCTGTGTATGTACCTATTCGGATGACGTTAGATGTGGATGTTCAAATCCCGCATAGTATTTGGTTCAAGAGTGTATATATACCAGGAAACAAGACACACATGAGGTTTGCCAGGAATAAAAAAAATCCAGAATATATATATATATATATATATATATATATATATATATATATATATATATATATATATATATATATATATATATATATATATATATATATATATATACATATACATATATATATATATATATATATATATATATATATATATATATATATATATATATCTGCGAGATGTTCCGACGGAACAAAAAAGATGAACATACTTGGAATTGTGGATTATTAAGGATGTAAAAGGAGGGGACTAGGAAAAAGCTACATAAAATCGCAAAATCTGCTAAAACTCACACTTTCTCTAAGGCAACGCGAAAAATCGAAGTATTAGAAAATTAAATCATGGAAAAATTGAAAGAAATCGTATAATTTCAAAAACTAAGCAATAAAACATAAAAACCCACTAGTATTTAGATAACAGAATAATGAAAATAAAAGCCAGTAACAAAAATATAGTCAACAAAAACGCTTGCAAATAAACATGAAATCGCGTAGGTATTTCGGTCATTATTCCACTGAATTCAGAGCGTTTTGAGAAGGTGATTCGATGCGACTGGCGCGACTGACTTAACTGACCCACGGTACTGATAAGCGCCTATAGCGACCATAACGTCAAAATAGAGTAAAATAAGCCAAAACATTTGTTTAAAAAATAGAATTTGAAATAAATTCAATTTCAAGCACTTTTGCAAGACAGCTATGACTTTTGCTACTTCAGACTTTAATTTTAACTGGTTCAATCCAGAAATTTACATTTAGACCTTTCTAGGTCTAGATAGACCCAAACGGTTTAGGTTCGTGTCGCTAGTGACGATCATTCGAGCACTCCTCGACAAACAATTAGTGATTAATATTTTCCAGCATGAAACATAAGAGATATATTCGTTATATCGATTGAAAAAATAAAATATAAAGCAGCTTAAATTGAAAACGAAATTTAGAAAAGCAACGATAAATAACAAAAACCATGATGCGCTGTTTCGCATGCACGCAACTTAGTTGTGTGCGCAAAAGCGCGGAAAAATGTCGGCCGCATCGGACCAATGCCAATGCGCAAATAATTACACGCTTCACCTGCACTACAATAAGGCAACCCTTCTTTTGCCGGACGACGGCCACACAGCGCCCACCCAAATTTTGGCTATTCCACATTCGCAGACTATATCGTAATCGAGCGTCATCGCGGTCGTCGTAAACGCGAGCGGCGTTTAGACACATGGAAGAACCGCGCACACTATTCGCACCCTGGACACGCGACACCACTAACCGGCAAAGTTTGATAGTAGTTCAAAGATTGGCCCCCGGGCAGCCGAATAAACGACTGAACAAGGTCGCTAGCGTCACACACACTGCAAGCAATGCACTACACATACTAATTGTGCCTACATTGTGTTGCGTATTAATGTGGTATACCGCATTAAGTTTATGTATACATCAAAGTATAGGTTCGTACATTATACATACAGACTGGTATTTCTAGCATACAGTATTCCAACTTATCCGTCGAAATGATTCGCATGCATTCTATTATCGCAAACTCGTTGTCTGACAATGGCCACCAACACGTGGTATGTAATCACAGGCGCGCGCTCTTGTGAAAGTGTGTGAAAGTAGGCACACGAAAAAAAGGACTGCGCACACCGAGACATAATGCCAGATCATACATATTCGTGCAATAAATGAGCATATGCCCGTGCTGATAGTAAGACCGAATCACATTCTGGCTCACGCCCATTGCGTAACACGTGCAACTTGATGGGTGCGTGCTCGAGTACGAGCGTGCTTTTCACACAGAATTATTCACATGGTGACATGCTCACGTGTGTGCAACGTGCGACTGAAGCAGTATTTTACGCGAAGGCTGACCGTGAAAAACGGAAAATTGCGGGCTAGAAATTCGCAAGTCACCGTTATCCTGACAAATGAGAAAGAAGAAATGATAAAAGGTGTAGTCATCAGTACACCATCCGCACTGTGCTTTGCTAATCCATGAGACGCGTACAAGCAGGTATTAGATATCACGGTTGCACATGCATGGCCAGCCTAATGAAGTGATCAGCCAGAAAGCGTCTTTGAGTCAAAATTGCACAAAAACTACAACGCAAAATAGCGTAAATTGACATTAATCCACAATTTCGGATCGTTTTTCAAGCATATTTTCGAAAAAATTTGGATTTCCATAAACTTTTCCCTTCTCGGTGTCCAGACCCCAAACCCTCACGTGTATGTCGGGTAGGTACTACCATGTATGGAGCAGCAGCCAAATTCTGGGGTCTCCTTGGTATAAAACTGGCAAAAATCTAAAAAACACATGCCAAAACTTCAATTCTGGGGGGTCTATTGATTGGGAGTACGGACTTCACGAGGGGGAAAACCCACGCCGCTTGTATACTACTGTCTGATAAGCAGAATGCAGCAAAAGATAATCGCACTGTTTATCATGGCATATACTCGTAAAGTCGTCGACGTGATGTGACGATTCCATGAAAACTGCGCAAATGAACACAAAGCTCTGTCCCGTTTCTCCGACTTTCCCGATTCTCCGACCGTCCCAATTCTGCGTCTAATGATGACAGTTCATTTTAAGATTCCGAAAATCCCATTTCTTCGACCGTCCCGATTCTCCGACCATCCCGATTCTCCGACTGTCCCAATCAGGGGGCGGATTTAGGGGGGCGGGGGCGGCCGCCCCCCATTGGCCCAAAAAAAATGCGCAAAATTAAGGATTTTTGAGCGATTTTTAGCGATTTTCGAGTAAAAAGGGCTACTTTTCCGCCCGATGTCAGGGTTCCGCCCCCCCCCCTTAGGGGTGCCGCCCCCTTAGGAAAATCCTAGATCCGCCACTGGTCCCAATTCTCCGACCAATTGTATAAAACGTTTTTTAAACACATAAATTCCCGATTCTCCAATCGTCCCGTTTTCCCGTCCGTCCCGATTCTCCGCCCGTCCCAATTCTTAGTTCATGCGAAGGCTAACGAGAGTGAGAAACAAGTGAATTTTTGGAACTGCATTCAGGCTGCACTACACCGTACAAGTATAGACGTGTGATGTAGATATTTATTCACCTAACCAGTGTAACGAATGCGACGAATTTCGTCGGTTTTTCGACGTGTTATATGATGATGTGCCTGATTTAATTACAAGTACCCAAGAGCGTGAGCGGTACACATAGCTAGAGACAATTTCAGTCAGGCACGTGGCTATGGGGGTAGGGGGTTACGGACCATACCTGGGCGTGGGGGGTTGGGGTATGCACCCTCCCGAGAAACCAAAATACCCCCCCCCCCCCAATAAACAAAATAACCCCCAGAATTCAATTTTTGAAATTTTTTGTTTTTTTCGCAATTTTTTGATGCCAATGAATAGTGCCAGGTGAGAAAGGTCGAAAAATTGTATTTTTTTCGCCATACCACCATTTTTAAGGCCATTTTTTGACTTTTGAAAAATCTTGCACCCCCCTTGCCTGAACTTTGGTGCCACCCACCTACGGTTTGGACCCCCAAAATTCAGAAAAATTGGAAAAATATGCCTTTTTAAACGTTATTTTGTGCTATTTTTCGCCTTTTTGGGCTTAGCTCCCCAAAATTGGTGTTGGCCCCCCAAAATAGGACGGCCAGCTACGTGCCTGATTTTAGTTAAATTGCACATTAAATAAGCCCTATACCTAATTCATTCTTTAAACCTACTCATTAAACCAAATCGATAGATCAAGACTCGCTTCTTGCTAAGTAGAGATCAGCGTTTGATTGACGCGCAGTTAGTGCCACGTGTCACATTTTAATTTGCAGTCGGAGGAATGGGATAGTCGGAGAATCGGGACGGTCGATTGAAGAATCGGGAAAGTCGGAGAATCGGGACGGTCGGAGAATCGGGACGGTCGGACAATCGAGACGATCGGATAAACGGGACGCGTGAAGAATCGTAACGGTCGGAGAATCGGGACGGTCGGAGAATCGGGACACAATCGAACACAATGCTCAGGACGGAGAGTGCCGATGATGTGAATTGAAAATCTACATAATACGGTAATTTTACGGTGCAACGAGCAAAGGAAAAAGTGCGTAGAAAGTGTGGCGTTACCGCGATAATCTTTTAATGATCACAGGCATTAAAATTCCGCCGGGCTGTAATTCTGTACTGACGGGTACGAAATTTTAACTATCACCTGGAGCATCGTTGCGCTGGCCGTGCGAAATTTCACATTTAAAAAACTGGAAACCGCAAAAAAGATCAACAAAGGAATGCTATATAAAAATACCAACATCCGCTCAAAACTAGACTTCTTACATGATAATTTCACTATTCACAAGATGCATGATGATGCCCAAATATGCACGTTGGAAGTAAAAGTGTGTCCAAAACCTCCACAGGCTCTTTTACCTGAGTCATACGTTTTTCTTTCATTTACCATCTTTTTTCAATATCTTCGTGTGTGTCCACAGTCTGAGCTCTCAACTTTTTCAATATACGGGCAGATGAGTTCGTGAAACCATAGCCTCTTTCATGCGCATCGATCACAAAAAGCAGTTTCACCTCTTGAAGTAAATTAGAGCAAGTAGGTGGATTTATTTTTTCTTGAAAAAACTGATAAAATCCTATTATAATCGAAAGTCAAATTGAGCGATATAGGATGGACCAAGAAGTGAAGAGTGACAGGGCGACTAAGTCATCGCCTTACGATTCTTGCGAATGCATCAAAAGTACAAAATGGATTAATTCAAGTCTTACAAAAACTAAATTTATTTGTTCCAGACTTTCATATCAGGCAGTAGCAAGTGATCAGTAAAATGAAGCATAACTATAAGGCTAGCTGAATCATTGCTTTATGGTATAGAGGCTTAGCAAATTAGTACCAGCCACTTAAGATGACTAATAGGTATTTCATGCAACTAATTATGTAAATCAATGGAAAAATGCTAATAAATTAAGTAACACCGTCATGAAATAATGAAATACCAATTTCGTTCAATCACTCCTGACTACACCCGTTATTTATAATATGTGCGTGGCTTGATGAAGCGAATGTCCCTACCCAATTTTAAAATCCAGTTTATCTCAGGCATGTATCTGTCTTCTGAATTTGGGAAATTAACATTGATTTTGACATTCAAAAACGATAACTTGGGCTCTTTAGAAGACAAAAGTTATACAACAACAGATTTATATTAGCTCAAAAGTGTGCTGATCTATGTATTATGGCGATATTTCAAATGCGATTCGAGAATTTTCAATTTTTTCTACGTGACCCTTGTGAAAAATACTCATACTACTGAAGTTTTGGGGGATCAGTCCCCCTTATCCCCCACAGCTATGTAAGTGCATAATTATCTTTCCGAACAATTTATTTGAAATAACTGATTTAGCGGTTGTCTTTTCAATATTTATATTTAGCTCAAAGCAATGTCTTCACTGAAAATTGAGCCATCCATCCGAATTAAATCGAAATCCTGGTATTATTTAACATCTCAGTCTAAACTCATAGCATTTGCACCACACATAGACGTTGCATTGGGTCTGGGTGAGCTGTACTTCCCCAGAATCCGGGAGATCCCCATCATCAAATTCAGAGACACAAAGAATGCGATTTTTAAGTTTTCTTTTCGTTTCATCACGGTTTTTTTGTCGTCAAATAGTGCTCGATAGGACACATCGAGAAATGTTTTTTGATCCTTAAATCAATGTTTTGGCTTTTTTTTACCTCTCAATTTTTCAATCTATCAAATTTAGGTGCTGCTCATATACATCTGCCCTAAATTTACCTATTGAAATTCAGCAGAATGATATAATTTTGCGAATAGGCAATTATAAGAGTTATCACTTAACTTCATTAAATAAATCATTCGATTAACTCAAGAAAAATTAATTTTCCCTTTTAATTTCTCATTGTTCTAATCGAAATTCATTTTGTGTAAAAATAGTAGGGTTTTGACTTGTGAAAAACTATGTATAAATTAAAAAATTGAAAAACGATACTCTACGCCATCCATCCTTTGTCTACTGATTAGATTTGATAAGAAGGAAATGCAGTCCAGTTCATACACAGACAATGCAAATATGATGGGGCGAAAACATCATTTTTCACGTTTATCGTCAAAATCTATCCACTCTTGTCAGAAAATTACGGAAAAATGAAAAAATTGGAATAAAGTTTTGGGTTCTCACGGATTTCTAGGGGTTTAGATCTTAGATGCACACCATGGCCAGTCAGGGTTTCAACCAGTCTGTGGGAGGGAAGAGGGCAACCAGAGAGCTTTAGCTTTTTCTAGCAAATGGCCCCAAAAAGTAGTATCAATACAAAGATAACTTAAAAGCCCGTCATTCCACAGTTTCCGGTAAATTTCAAGCTCTTGTACACAAAAGTTTTAATTTTCATCGATTTTCGCCTTCATTTTGCCTTATTTTTCAGAAAAATGCCCATTTTTGTTATTCTGGGTCCTGTAGTCACCATACCTGGGCGTAGGGGGTTTAGGGAGTATGCACCCCCAAAACCAAAATACCCTCAGAAACCAAAATGCCCCTTCAATTTTTGAAATTTTTTCGCAATTTTTGATGCCAATGGATAGTGCTCGATGAGAAACGTTGGAAAATAGTGTTTTTTCTGCAATACCACCATTTTTAAGGCCATTTTTTGTCTTTTGAAGAAATCTTACATTCCCCAGAACTTTGGTGCCGCCCACCTATGGTAGTCACCATACGTGGGCAGCAAGAAAATTCTGGGGGGCGGGTGCCAGAATTTTTGAAGGTCCAAAAATGGCCTAAAATCGTGGTATGGCGATCAAGCTACCGTTTATCGACGTTTTCTCGTCAAGCACTATCCATTGGCATATAAAAAATTGCGAAAAAAACGAAAAAATTTCTCAAAAATTAAATTCTGGGGGTATTTTGATTTCCGGGGGGGTATTTTGGTTTCTGGGGGTGCATACCCCCAAACCCTCCCCCCGCCCAGGTGAGGTAGTCATCCCCACAAGCACATCTGGTCCAGACCCGCACACCCCCACGCCCACGCGTGGGCGTCGGAAACTCGGCTCCGCTGAAGTGCCTAGCAGTGCGATCCCATAACTTTCACCAACTTGCACCAATTCGACCAAAACAGCGCAGTTCTTGGCCAAAGTTAAGCAAGTGCACGAGTAATTATAGAACATTTACAGATGAGAAAAAACTGGGTAAAAATACGAAAAAGTCCGAAATGAAAGTATGAAACGCGTCACATAAATAGCATCTGGAGCCCACGTTTTTCAGCCTTGTTTGGCGAGATTGATGACGATCTAATTTCAACGAATAATTGCAGCGCGACACAGAGCGCGGCACATTGTCGTCGTATTGTGCAACTTAAGTGCGCAGTCTGAGGCCGAAAAATCTGAGATAAAGTTTGACAGCGACGAATTCGCAAAAAAATTCCAACACCTTACGTAGGCCGGGAAAATTTCGCAATAGGCAATTAAAATAATTAATTCGAACAAAATTAGTATCATGTTGCAAACGTAAGATGAGAAGACTGAATGGCGAAACAAATAAAATTGAATAAATACTTTAGAATTAATAAAATAATGAATTTTATGGCGACGACTAGAAGAAATTCAGATTTTGTGTCGATCGGACATTAGGACATGAATTCGGAAAAGCCTCAATTATAATCGACTGGAAAAATACGTTTATGTATGTTTATGACCGACTCCCTAGATTTAATGTCAAAGTAATAATCCTCAACCAGATCGAAGAGATGATCTAACACATAAAGAAAAATGAAAAACGACGGTTCTACACTTTTATCGGATGTTACAATGTGTTGAGGGGCATCCCAACAGGTTTAATGCATTCTTAACCGCAATTCATTTCCGTTTTTATTTTTTCACTCCAGCCTTAGAATATGATCTTTTTCTTCATTTTTTCGAAGTAGGGATGATTTCAGCTTTTTTTGAACTACAATTTATCATCTGGGAGTCACGGGCACGAAGCCGCGAAATCCAAAACACCTTTCAGAATTCAGAATACTACCCCGACAGTAAAACGTTTCAAAATTATCTTTAAATTTTTCGCAATTGTTTTTTATGCCAGTCAGTGGACATGGCTTGATGAGAAACGCCGAAAAATGAAAATTGTTGCAACTGCCACCAAGTTTTCGGCACTTTTTTCACCTATAAAATGTTTTGGATATTGCAGAATTCAGGTGCTGCCAATTTATGATCCCATCCGGCGTAGCCAGACCATGGATGAGTGGGCGACATAGCCCCCCGAGATAGCATAGAAAGTCATCGCCTCAAGACGCTGCTGGCATGCAAATTCTGTCGGAAGGTTCAGCCAAAAACAACTCTTATAAAATGCCTTGAACTAGGCTAAACAATTAGGCAAGTCGGTAAAATTACTTTTCAACTCTTCTGAAAAATTTCTCATTAAATTGAATGTTTGGTGAAAGAACAGCCATCCCATGCCGATAAACTGATATTTTGCTAAAACTGCTGAAAATGCAGTAAAGTACGTTTTCGACTTGTGAACTCAGGAAGTTGCTCATGTCAGCGCGAAAACAAGCGCGCAGAGGGGAGATTGGGGGGTATACATAGATCCTTGATAATGGAAAAAACGGTAAATTATCTGGAGGAAACGGGGCAAAGCGAAGGCCAAAAATAGATGACAGTTGGAATTTTCGTCGAAAGCGCTTGAAATTCACCAGAAACTATGGAATAACGTAGTTTTAGCATTTATGTTAGTTTTTGAGGTCGTTTCGGCCCGAAATAATGCTCAATTAGATCAGCTGACTTATTCTATTCCCCATTCCCGCCCATAAAATTGCCCGGGGACCTCCGCCCAAAATTTTGAGTCGTTACATGTATGCACGTAATTGTCTGATTACGACCAGCACGAGCAACAACCTAATTTTCACGGAGATCGCACCGGTAAAACATTGCGAAAAATGTCAAAAAAACAAAAAATTTAGCCCGGCGGATCTACGCGGGGTATTCCGAATTTCGGGGACCCAACCACACATAGGCGGTGGTGGAAACACTGGCAAAATCCATAAAAAATATACAAATGATTCAATTCTGGCGGAGTGTCAATCGATTTTTGTGAGGTCTACCGGCCTAACTGGATTCTCGGCGGGGGTAGGGGCGGACCCACATGCCCGCGTGTGGGTTCAACCCTCCAATCTGAAGGTACTCCCTTAAGTCGACCGTGCAAAGATTCTGACCGAAATTTTTGCATCAGTCGCATATGAAAAACGGACGACCCGTTATTTTTAAAAAAAATGCGAAATTTAAAACAAAAATTAAATATAGCAATGTGGACGAGGCGGTGTCAAGTGTGATACCAAGGAACAACTTATGAGAACTCTGCTTCGTAATACTCCGACGCTACAGTACGCCATTAATCTTTATTGCACAAAGGAATCAATAATACAAACGCCGCAATGTAAACGACATAAAATTGAGAATAAATAATCACATTCCTTCGCCAATTTGTCTTTGTACTCTTTCAAACATGCGTCGATCAATTATCTTGTGCCTCCAATAGACGATCGAACTAAAAAGCGCGGCCAAAGCGGTACACGTAATGGTAAAGATGATAAAATTTTGTTCCTCCCGCCGAATATTTTTCGAACATCTGAAAAAAAACCAGAAAGGGCTGAAAAAAGCTTTAAAAATTTTTAAAAAAGCTTTAAAAAATCGAAAAATCAAAAATAATACAAGGCTGCGTTTGCGGTAATCCTAGAGCAATTTTCATATGAAGAATAATTAAAGCCCTCTAGATTGTAGCAGTGGCGGATCTAGGATTTTCCTAAGGGGGAAGGGCGGTACCCCTAAGGGGGCGGGCGGAACCCTGACTTGGGCGGAAAAATTAGCCGTTTTAACCCGAAAATCGCTAAAAATCGCTCAAAAATGCTTAATTTTGCGCACTATTCTGGGGCCAATGAGGGGGCATCCGCCCCCCGCCTCCCCCTAAATCCGCCCCTGGATTGTAGTGTGATTACGCATTATTGAATTTTTAATGCGAAGGTTTAAAATGCTAAATTCAAATTTGTCCTATTATAAATATTTCCTAGGATAACGGCATAAATTAATCTAAATGACGAAACAGGGGTGTCTCATTCAATTATTTGTAATTCAATTTACGTAAACCATATTTTTATGCCGGTAATTTTATTTATTATGCGCCATATTCTTGAATTTTCCAAATTTCACATAATCAAAAAATAAAGCTTTATAATTTATTTAAAATTTTAAAATTTTTAGTTTTCGTAGGAATAGTTTCGCTATTGCAACAGGGGCGGATTTAGGGGGGCGGGGGTGGTCGGCCGCCCCCCTCCCCATTGGCCCAAAATAGTGCGCAAAATTAAGCATTTTTGAGCGATTTTTAGCGATTTTCGGTTTAAAACGGCTTATTTTTCCGCCCAAGTCAGGGTTCCGCCCCTAAGGGGTACTGCCCCCCTAGAAAATCCTGGATCCGCCACTGTATTGCAATGGCTGTTCAGACGAAAAATGGTTAAAAAGCATAGGAAAAAATTAAATGTTTTATGGTTTGACAACAAACATGGGCATACGAGGTCTGGGGGTCTGACCAAAGAACACAAAAAATCAAAATTCGATTTTTCGCGAGTTTCTTTGTACCAATTGATAGGGTTTACGAGAAAAGTCGAAAAATGGTGTCCTTCTGCTTCTTTTATTCATTTTTAAGCATTTTTACGACCATTGAAAATTTTTGACCCCGCCGGAATCTTCAGAATTTAACTGTTGACCATGTTGGTTGCTAAGTTTGAAGAATATAGGATTCACAGCACACATGCACAGCATGGGAATTCAGGGAGGTGAAATTATAAAGGGCCTCTTCTGGGGTCCAAAATGGTAGGTACGCGTCAAAAACATCATTTATTCAGCGTTTCTGACGATGCTCTATCTCTCTAGAGCATAATAACGTAAAAAAAATTCCGAAAAAGAATCAGAAAATTCTGGACAAATTGAACAAAATATAGTCAAAACATGAGTATAATGGCGCGAAGCCCCGAATATTTGGCACTTTTGAGCAAATAGATAGCTAAAAAACGCTTAAAAAGCATCTTTCCCGCAAATTTTTAAAACAACTTTTGGGATCTTTCAAAAAATCGCCAATTCTGGGGGGGTGTGAAAAAAAGTTTTTCGGGGGGGGGGTAGGACAAACATTTCTAGAACAAAGAAAATCGAGGAAAACGAGAATAAAATTCGACAAATGTCTATCGTCTTGAAACAATAACAGTTCCTAAAATAATGGCTTCCAAAAGACATAGAACGAAATTCACAAAAAAGCAAATCTCGTCACTAGCGGATTCGAGGAGAGGGGCGGAGGCAGCCGCACACCTATCGTCAAAAAATATCTGGGCGCAATGAAGAATAGATGTGTATTTTTATGATTTTAGCTGTTTTTTATAATGATTTTCCAAATTTTTCCGGCGCTTCGAACCCGGACAGTACTAATTAAGACAGTGCTCATTAATAACATTTACTGACTCTCTTGGCGCTCTAAAAAACTTAAATTTACGTCAAAGGAGTAGTTTTTGTACAGAACAAAGATTGTCTAGCTTCTACAATAATTTCTCAATTTTTTTGGCAATTTGTGTTGATTTCTGCATTAATTTTTCGAGTTTTTCATAAAATACTGGAAAAAATTTCGAAATTTCCTTACTTTTCTGCATCAGAAATAATTCTGACTATGAAAATACAGCAAAAAACCGCTACTCTGAGCATTATATAAGAATTTTCGAACAACTTTTAGCAGGCACGTAGCTGGCCGTCCTATTTTGGGGAGGATCCAACACCAATTTTAAGGGGTCCGGGGTCCAAAAAAGCCAAAAATAGCACAAAATAACGTTTAAAAAGTCCTATTTTTCCAGTTTTTTCTGAATTTTGGGGGGTCCGGATCCCCCGCCATCCCCCCAGAGCTACGCGCCTGACTTTTAGGAAAAGTTTGTTCCGTCCCCGCTATCAGTGAATCCGATATCCGCCACTGAATCTCATTAAAAATTCGAAACCGAATTTCGAAACAGAATAGTCTTGCAAAAAGCCTAAATACAACGTAAAAATAAAATCCAATAAAACACATCTTTAATACTTATGTACATCTCAATTAATTAATTAATTATTAATTAATTAATCGTGTAATTAATCAATAAATATATTAATTAGTTCATAAATACCTAATTAAGCCTAACAAATATGAATGTACTCACGGTCTGTAAACAAGCCCACTCGACGTGCAATTAATCGTATCGTAATATCCGGACTGATCGCACGACTTGGCCTTGAAATTCTGCGATTTAAGAGTAATTTTAGCAAAAGTTTAAACTGGGCCAAATATTAATCAGCTTATACCGAGTCGGACGGTGAGCATTTCACGCAAGATTCCAACACTTTGAATTCCTCCCGCAACCAGCATTTCTTGTGATCGTTTAAATCTGTTCGCAAAATTCGGCACAGTACATTTTTAGGTTTACTGTACATTGTTTTTCTTTTTTTGTACGGGACAAAGATTTTGAGGCTCGTACAAAGATTTTTGGGCGGTCTTTGTACATCTTTGTACACAAAGTATGGGAAGTTTTTAGCCGATTTTCGATTGTACAAAAAACAATCGAAGTTTTTGGACAAAAAAAGAAAACAGTGTTACTGTAACACCTAAATGATTATAAATACTAATCATCCGTAGACGACTGCGCAACATACGCGTATGCCCATTTAATTCATCTTTAGATTTTTCTCAGATCGTTCAAATTAAGGCAAGAAATAAGAACCATTAATGATTTAATATATTCAATACTAGTATTTCTTAATACATTTCATTAATCATAAATGAATTGCCAGTCAGAATGCTAATTCGTGTTTCGCAGTACGGTAAAAATCCAAAGATTATTAACCAGGAACAGACCATAGACGCATTAGCAGCATACATGCACATAAGGGGTGAGGGGGTGTTACCCCCCAGAGGCGTAGCCAGGATTTTGGTTGGGGGGGGGCATACACAAAAAATTTTTAAGACTGCTTTTGTATTGAATGCCAGTAACGTTATTTACCTATAATAAAACTGAGTTTTTCGACCTTTAGTAGTGTAGCCTAACTAATTTATGGGTTTCTGACAATCAGAAATACAAAAATGTTAATCAGCGCGAAACGCCGAAAATTTTGATATTTTCACCGTTTTCATGTAGAATTTACGGTCTTTTAATTGACAAACAGTTCGGAAATCATAAGTGGCGCAAAGGACCAAGGAATTTAGTAATCTTTTACCGCCCTTAACATTTTGTAAACTGTGAATTATCCTGTCAGAGCAGAAAATTATCAAATTGTACAAAACAATGTTGACAGTTTAAGCTTCTGACCTGCAAAGTAATTCGTAGTATGAAGATATTTTGCCTGATTTAGGCTATTAAACGCAATGCTGTAGCTTTACAACAAGAGAGAACAATAACCAGTGGTGCTATGCGCCGGAAAATTTTGACGTTTTAGCTCTTTAACCTCAATTTACACCGCTTAAATCATACGGAACAGACAATTTAATTCCGGCGAACCCTTTTTGCTTTTTGTCCTCCCAAAAATCTCGTTGCACATGTACAAAGAGATTTTACGGCTGGGGGGTCTGCGGTGGCGCGCTCAATCGTACCCAGCGAGGTCCACGGCAGTTCCCTAGAAAATTTTGTAAAAAAAGCATTCTATTGTTAAATACAATCGCTAAAATTTTCACAAAACCGGCCAAATCTTGGTTCTGAATCAAGCACAAAACACTTAAAATTGATGCACTACACTACATTGCACAAGATTTCTGAGCTGAAATGCGTTTATAGACCTCTGCTAAGTATAAAGCGCAGCAAAGGGTGCTGTAAATAAGATATAAAAAAGATGTATCAATGACAATTTTGTTCTTATCGTTTCCAGGTCCATTTGTGGCCTTCTTATTAACAGGATATAGTTCAGAAAACAGAAAATGCGCCAAAACACAAAAAAATTTGGCCATTCCTTTCACTTAAAATAGGATTATGTGTCCTTGTAAAGAAAGACAAACAAAGCAAAGAATATACAAATTAGTACACAATCATTTTCGCACATTTACTGTTATGCTCAACAAGCATGCGCAGTTTCATTCAACGAACAAATAGAGCAATAAATCACTAAAGTCGATGTGGATTGATCGATTATTTTAGCTAATTTAAGCTTTTGAACTCATTGGATCTGATACAACAATAAATATAACAGAGACTTGGCGCGAAGCTGCCAAAAATTTTTTGGCGTGTTTGCCTTTTTGAACTCAATTTTCTGGACACAATTATTACACTAGAAAAATCGACAAAATTTCTGAAAAATTTCGGGGGGCATGTGCCCCCAATGCCCCCCCCCTTCACTCCCCGAAGGGTCAGCCGGACAGGTATATACTGTGCGGCGATTTTGTGCCGATGAAACGTTTTTTGCCTCATTTTTGCGGTCAAAAGCAGTAGAAACGTCGAAAATTTTTCCGGCGCTTCGCGCTACATCCGTGCTTTTCAGTATTTTGTACTCGAAAAGCGCGCAAAATTGATAAATTTTAGCGTTTTTTAGTCTTAAAAGTGACATAATGCAGTCCAAATGGACTAAAAATGCTTTTAAAATGCGATATTACCACGAAAAAACGTTTTATGGGCTATTTTGACCATTTTGATCGTTAAAAGAGCAAAAAAATCGTGAACGTCAAATTTACTGTTTTGGATTTTCGGGATTTCACCCCCCTGCCGACCCTGACCTTATGCACCCATGATTAGCAGCAACAATAAAAGAGGCAGTAAATCGCGAAATGCAAAGAAAGATTTAAAATTAAAAACTGAAGCATATCTAGGAACTTTAGGAAATATGAAATAAAAATATTTGAATGTGCACAAAATATGCATACGAGTAGCTAGGGGCTTTGAGGGATTTCCCACCGAAAGTTGAACGTACCCTCTTCACCCCTTCTCCAAAGTCAGCAAATTTTTGATCCCCCGTCCAATTTTGGAAAAAAACTTGCGTTTCTTAGTCGTTTTTTAGTATTTTTGGCCAAAAATTGGAGGCCATTCAGCCTCGCCCTCTTTAAAATGGCCGGAGCCCCCATCCAAAATTCCGGGCTGTTAACATGTTTTAAATAAAGGGTAATTAAGAAAGTTTTTACAATAGTTTGTTTGACTATTTGTTAAAATATTAGAAAATATTCGAGGGCAATCGTACCTATAATATATTTGGACATCCTTTGTTTTATAAGTTTATGACAGCGAGTGCGAAAAGCTTACCTAACTCAGTTTTGGTTTTTGTGCAGTCCAATTGGTTTCATAATGTAGAGAGTTACAATATCTCAAAGACGTAAAATTTTTTTCTCTTTTAACGCAATATTTCTTGATCTGTGATCATTTTAGTGTGTAAAGGGTTCGAGACGAAAAAAGAAATTTCTTCAGCTACTTGCACCCCTCAGAATTTTGGGCGCTGCCCACCTATGGATATACGGCCTGAAGTATAAAATAAAAGAAGGGAACTAGCAAAGAAAAATGCTCCGATGGAACAAAAAATGTGAATTCCTTAAACAACGCAAGAATCGAACTATATTCTGCGGCCTATGCGCGTTTCTGCAGATTTTTTGTAGTAATTTTGATTACGATGGCGAGTATTTTGATTGCTTTATTTTGGAAAATTTAAGGAATTTTTTGTGGTTTTTTATGCAAATTATTGAGTTGGCCATGTAGGTGTAAAGTTTACACTATTATCTTTTACGTTGATTATTTTAAACATGTGTTATTTAATAGTCATAAATGTGTCTTCAATGCTCTTTTGCGAAACACTTAAAAACGTTTTATGACTGCACCCTCATTTTTCACAGGCCGCAGAATATGCTTCGATTTTCGCGTTGTTTACGGGAAGTCTAACTCTTTAGCACATTCCTATAGCTTCTGTGCATATCACTGTTTCTTTTTTGTACAAGGTCCGTTTGTACATGTACAAAGATGGTCCCTAAAAGTCTTTGTACATTTCATACACACAAAATTTTGGGTACTATAATATGGTACAGTACCGATTTTAGTGTGGCAAAAACAGAGTTGTTCGACTTTTGATTACGTATTTCAGCAACTTCTAGGTTTCTGAGGGCAAAAATCAGTAATAATCGTCTCAGAAACGGCGCGAAGCGCCAAAAGTTTGGCATTTTTCCTTTCAAAATGCGAATTTCTAAAATTATAAAGATATATAGAACACACAATTGCTCATTTCAGAATTTTTGCGAATTTCGAACCTTTTTTGCAGTTTTTGTCTTCCAAAAAATCTTTGTACATGTACAAAGACGGTCCCCAAAAGTCTTTGTACATCGCGAAAAATATTTGCCGAATACAAAAAAAACCGTGGTGCATATAGGAAATTTTCCCCAGTCCCCTCCTTCTACATCCTTAACAATGAAGAAATTCAAGTATATTTACCTTTTTTGTTCCATTGGAGCATTTTTCTTTACTAGTAATCGAATGCATGAGCTATTTTATTTATTAATTTATCCATGCATTTTGATTGATTTCAAATTACTCAATTTATTTGTTTTTATATTTTATTTCATCCCTTATTTTACATTTTGAGAGGGGAAAAATCGTTTGAAATATTAGAATAAAATTAAAAAATATATAATGGAAAGAAGATCATTTTACTGAATCATCAAAACATTATTTTGTCAACTTTTACGTAGCCTACGAAATCCCGTCGTTGCCACCAAATTTTCGATACCTAACAAAGTTTATTTCTGAATTAGGAACAGTGATTGGATTTAAGTTTCTTCTGAGGCAAAAGAATACTTCTTCTTTGCTTAAAGTGAATCCCATTCTTTGAAATCCCATTAAAAATGCTTGATAAACTATAATAAGTGAAAACTATAATGATTGATGAGATATAATACAAAAACAGAAGCAAACTACGATGAATAGATATAAATAAATACAAAAAACTACTATAACACAAAAAATATTGCCAGTCAACATACATGTAACGGCTCGAAATTTTGGGGGTTCCCGGCCATTTTTAGGGGGGACGACCTCCAATTTTAGGCCAAAAACGGCCAAAAAATTTAACCTTTTACAAAAATTGGGGGGTCAACATTTTTCTAGGTTTGGGGAGAGGCGGATGGGAAGGACGTCCGACTTTGGGTGGAGGGATACCCCTATCCCCTGTTACATGTGTGCCAGTCAATATCCATTCAAGATGAACTATGCGATGTAATCAGACTAACGCATAATAAAAATAATAAAATGTGCGCTTCAATGAACTTTCATGAGAATCTAACGGACCGGCTAACATAATAAACATTAGAAGTTAATGGTATTCTGAAATAAGATAGAGTACACTAAAAAATAATACGCGCTTCTGAGAATAACTCTTAAAAACCTGAAATAAACCGAATTTCGACACAAGTTCTGATCTTGGGTTCAAGTCATAAAAAGCCTAAAAAAAATTCGAAAAAGTCGAATTATAACGAAAAAAAAACCTCAAGCTAAAAAAATACAGTTACGTTTTTTATATTTCAAAGGAGTCATAGGGCCAAAGCTGCATGCTATTTATTATAAAGAATTTTCGATTAGAACAAGGCCCGGCTGATTTTAATTTTTTAATAAAATCATCGGCTACAACTAACTATTTTTGAACAGGGCCTCCGAAATCGCAAACTTCAATCCGAATGTCTATCAGAACGTTGATTAATTTGAAGAAATACTATCCGACAGAAAAGAACGCGTCGAATTTGCGTTTCAAAAAAGTTATAAATACCGCACGCGATGATTTTTGATATTCGTCGTATTAGCAGTACTTTTTCATTTTAAATCAATTGTAACGAAATAGCTTATTAACCATAACAAAAGAGAAAAATTATGCACGATAGATGACCAAAAAATTCAAAATTTTGATTTATCGCCAAAAAATTTATTTTTCCAACTTTTTCATTAGAAATTAAAAATATGCGTCTACTTATATCTTATCATTTTTTAATCTTTTTTTTGTTGAAATGACAAATCGGACAAGACTTTTGATAAAAAAAATGAATCGAATGTCTATCCTTTCCTTCAAAGGCAAAACTAATTGTATAGGTCAGAGGCGAGAGGTCAAATTTCCGAATTCGTGATCGCTAAACAGTCTTTTGCGAGCTTAACAAACACATTTAATTTTCTTATGAAATTTTCATAATTTTCAGCCTATTTCATATGCATTACGGCGTGTTCAGCGATAATTCAGATAAATTTTGACGAATTATGTAAAAAAATTCAAATGAAGTTCGATTGAGATCGAGTCACCGGATTCGGATACATTTTGATTTAATCGTATTTTGGCGGACCTGTACTTTCTACACAATTTGTTAACATGAGCTGGGCCATACATGCACATAGGGGGAGAGTGAGGGTGGGGCGTTACCCCCCCCCTATGGGTCAGCCGGACAGGTACTGTCCGGCGATTTTGAGCTGATGTAACGTTTGTTATGCATCATTTTTGAGGTCAAAAGCAGTAAAAACGTCAAAATTATTCAGGCGCTTCGCGCCAGATTCGTACATTTAAGTACTTTTTACTCAGAAAGCGCACAAAATTGATAAATTTCTGCATTTTTTAGTGTTAAAAGCGATATAATGCAGTCAAAATGGACTAAAAATGCTTTTAAAATGCGATATTACCACGGAAAAAAACGTTTTATAGGCCATTTTGACCATTTCAATCGTTAAAATGAGCAAAAAAATCGTGAGCCTTAAATTGACTGTTTTATATGTTTGAGATTTCAGCCCCCCCCTGCTGACCCTGAACCTGTGCACCTACGGGCTGGGCTATATTGTAAGATTGTAACCTTAGATACAATAAGCTTTTATATTAAGCAAAGGGCCGAAATTCAGAATATCGCCTACGTTTCATACGCTTACTATTGCTTTAAGGATGAGTGACCCCAAGATGACCAATGGTCAAAAACAATATTTTTCTGTAACAATTTAAAACAGGCTATTCTAATAGAAATAGTGAAATAGTCTCGCTGCACCGTACGTATATAATCAAAAATCTAGCCTCTTATTCCGTTTTAATTCATAATTAGGTTTTATATTTTTATTAATTAATTATGATTAAAATTTGGGTTTTGAGCTCTTTGACATATGTAAATAGAATAGCCGCATTCACTAACATGTGCCTAGCGTTTGAACTTTCTCCGACGATGAATTGTCAGCGTAATAGTCTTCGACGAAAATGACTAAGATGGATAATCTGAATTTGAAAAAGTATCCCGAATGGTCCAGAAATTTGTCTAGTCGTTTAGAAAAATTAACTAGCTATTGATTTAGTTAATTATTTAAATTAGAGTTTTTAAATATTTAAAAGTCAGCCGGTAAGAGTTGAAAGCTTGATCAATTAAAATTTAGAACTTAGCACACTGAAAGCTATAGAAGCAAAACAGTTCTTTAGACTTCAAAGGTTAAAATGAGTTTATAAAGGTTGAAAGTTCAATTGAATATTCGAAAATGAGAAGAATTTGCGTGTTCTAATAAATTCCAAACCCAACTAATTGCTATATTTTTGATAATTGAATAAATTTGTAATAAGAAAATTAGTAAACATGGAATGAAAACTTCAAAAAATATTAATAAATTATGACGTTAATTAATAATTATTAACCAGTTTTCACCCCAGGATTCCAGCGATGGCTGTCATCATGCGTTTTGGGGTGCAAAATTCTATCATGATGACATAAGTGGGTTCGACGCGAAAGTCTAACAATCACACATAACGAATAATCGTTCACTAGGCGAAATTGAAACGACGCGTCATCGAAGTTAAATCGAAGTAATCATTCGTTTATTTATCAATAAAAGCAAATTAAAAATTCCGGAAACAAAATGGCCCGAAATGATTTAAATCTGAAAGTAAAGAAGCGCTTAAAAAACGAAATAACTGGAAAATTTGGCACCCTCCCCCGATTCGTATACAAGGAAAGTCTATTCGTTCTTCAAATTGAAATAAAACTAATAAAAGAGTTTCCGTTGATATCTCAAAATTTGAAAAGAAATCCAAAAATTGATAATATAATGAAACGGATGATACTGCTTTAAAGAAATCCATGAATTTCTCCTTCAACAGAGGAAAAGTAAGCTTCGTTCTAAGTAGGTAACCGGCTTGGAATTTTGTGGTCAAAATTCAGGTACTAAACTTTTCTTGCGTGATTCGCTTGAATTTAAACTTGATTTTACAATCATTTTTTCAGGTTTAAACGCCTCTCTTAGATTTTTTTAAACGATGTTTTGCAAATGTTACAACTAATATGAACAGATTGCTCAAAAATTGAAATAAAAAGGCAAAAACTTGCATAATTTAAATTTCAACATGAACACACGTTCCAAGTTTCCTTGAAAACCTTTTGTGCTGTCCGTGCAACTCTATAGCAAGAATTTGAGAGAATTCAAACCAGTATTTTTTGTACAAGGTCCGTTTGTATATGAACAAAGATGATCCCCAAAAGTTTTTGTACATTTTTTACATGCAAATTTTTTGATGCTATAATATGGTATAGTAGCGTTTACGGTTCGGCAAAACTGGGCAGTTCGACCTTTGGTAGCGTTTTTTAGTTAATTTCTGGGTTTCTGATGACAAATGCAAAAGAGACCAAGCAATAGCAATTGGTAGCCTGCATTTAGCAGCGTTATGTTCGGCAGCCGAGCAATAGCATTTGGCAAGCTGTGTTTAGCAGCGTTGATTGATTAAGGAGTTTAATTAACTCATTAAATGAGAATTAATTAATCAATTAGTTTTAATTAATATATTTTAAGTGCAATCATTTTAAAGCTAAATAATCAATTGTGAGTCCAATTAATTAAGAGCTATATAATTGATTAAAAATTTAATTAAGACATACTTAAAAAATTAATTAATGTACACTGAGTAATAAGAAGCAATTAATTATTTAAGAGTCATTTAATCAATCAATTTCGATGATTAATTAGTTATAACTATTTGATTAATTAGATAAGATCAATCAATTAAAATCCTGATTAATCTGTAATTGATTAGAAGTAGTTTACTACTTAATTTAAATTAATTAATTAAAGGTGTAATTAATTTAGACTTAATCAATTAAATCGATGAAGATCTGAGTTAATCATTACTGAATAAAGAGTTTAATTAATAGGTGATCATACAATTTTTATTAATTATTCGATATAATTAATTAATCAGGAGTTATTTAATTAATCAAAAAAAGTTTGATAATTGAGTAATTGATTGACTAATTAACATTAATTATCTAGTAGCGATTAATTAATAATTATTTATTTAATAATTCATTGATTACTAAATAATTTAATTTTGTCAAGTAATTTGATAAAATTAAAACTAATTGTAAATTGTAAAATCTAAAAATTGATAAAAGTTAATGTACTAAAGTGAAAATTTGATAAATGAACAATTAGTCGAAGTCCTAGTTCAAATTAATCACTTCGTAATAATCAATTTAGATTAGTTAATCAACTAAGATTAATAAGTCCAGATTCCACTCATTTGTATTGATACAGTGTCTACAATGTCAAATAGCACATTTTTTGGACCGGACACTTCAAGGCAAGGCCGGACACTTAAAGGTGCAACGCCGGCCGGTTTTAAATCGGTACACTTTTCAGCGAGTTTATAACTTTAGCCGAGCGAACGTTAGTGCGAACGAAAATCACATAGAAGCTCCGTATTTTTGGCTAAATTCAGCCGGCATAAAATTAAATTAAAATCGTCTCAACTGATAGTTAGAAGATTGAGGATTAAGAGAGGATAACCGTCACGGTTTTTTCTTGTATATGGCAAAGATTTTCATCAAGATATAAGGACTTTTCGGGACCGTCTTTGTACATGTACAAAGATTTTTGGGAAGATAAAAACTGTGAAAAGGTGTGAAATTCCCTAGAACTTTCGGCGCTTCACGCCGGAATGAGTAATTGTCTGTCTTATGCATCTTTATAATGACAGAATTTGCATTTAGAATGAAAAAAATGTCACATTATTCGGCGCTTCGCGCCGTTTTCAGACAATTTTTAGTACTTTTTCGCGTCAGAAACCCATAAATTAGCTAAAATATATACACTACGAAAGGTCTAAAAACTCTGTTTTACGACCATACATGCACATAGGAGGGTGAGGGGTATTACCGCAATGAAGGGTCAGCCTGACAGATACTGTACGACCATTTTGAGCCGATGGAACGTTGTTTGCATCATTTTTGAGGTCAAAAGTAGTGAAAACGTCAAAATTTATACAGCGCTTCGCGCCAGATTAGTAGTTTTTACTCAAAAAGTGCCCGAAATTGATAAATTTTTGCATTTTTTCAGTGATAAAAGTCAGGGGCGGATTATGGGGGGGCGGGGGAGGACGCCCCCCCCATTGGCTCAAAATAGTGCGCAAATTTAAGGATTTTTGAGCGATTTTTAGCGATTTTCGGGTTAAAACGGCTAATTTTTCCGCTTAAGTCAGGGTTCCGCCCCCCCAATGGGGTACCGTCCCCCCTTAGAAAAATCCTGGATCCGCCACTGATAAAAGTGATATAATGCAGTCAAAATGGACTGAATATGCTTTTAAAATGCGATTTTACTACGAAAAAACGTTTTATAGGCTATTTTGATAATTTTGATCGTTAAAACAGCCAAAACATCGTGGACGTTAAATTTACTGTTTTGGATTTCTGGGATTTCACCTTCACCACTGCCGATCCTGACCTTGCGCACCTATGTTTACAACAACAAAATCGCTACTGTACCATATTATAGTGTACAAAAATTTGCATATACAAAATGTACTAAAGACCATTGGGGTCCATCTTTGTACATGTACAACGGGACCTTGTACAAAAAACCTTGGTACCCGTACGTATTGTACGTATACAATTCATTTGAATAACAACTGACAAAAATTGCAAAAATAAAGATAGAAGCTTAATAGAGGTGTGCCAGGCTCCGGCCCCGCCCCGGCGCCGGGGCCGGGGCCTGTAAAAACGATGGAAAATTAATGAAAATCGAACAAAATTAATCTTTTTTGCCGAATTACGCAACATAATATTTATTTATTCGCAAAAATAAGCTAAATTTCGTTGAAATTAAGCTTTCTAGGCTACTGTTGTGTTTCGCTTCAGGTAATCTAATAATCAAGATTTGGAGGAGCATTGAAAACAATTCGATACATTCTTGAATAGCTTAGCTCAATTAACAATTTTTATTGCGAAAATCAGCACCTTGACCGATAATCTTTAGACAATAAAGTATAAAATGCTAGGGACTTACCAGTGTCTGTAAAATTGTTTTATAAATCGATGTATGTACTTATGTACCTTTAAAAATGCTAGGGTACGGCAACTTATTTTATCATCCAGATAGAATTCGTTTGCTTTAATATATGCGATTTTTTCACTAATTTCTGGCGCTGTGCGCCAAATAATAGAGCAAAATGTCTTCATTTTTGTGGTTTTCAATTAATTTTTAAATATTATTTTAATTTGATTATGCATGTTCCTAATCTTGGAAAAATGATTTTTCGTCGTACAAGCATTTTTCGCCCCTAAGGATTTTGTTGATATTCTAGAGATAAGTTTTTCAAGCGTGTAGTTAATCTCTGGGTTACTTATTTCTCGTGCAATGTAATCGTAAATTTTTTGTATTGTACTAGTTTTGTTTGTATTTTATTTTTTCACTGAATCAGCATAAATACTATAGAGTCATATTCTGTTCAGCTTAGCTTATTGTTTTCTATGCCTAACAGCTATATTCATAATTATTTATTAATTTTGTTTATTTCTCTTTTATCTGCTTATTTTTGTTTTTAATTCATTAAAGCAATAGGTAATTGCTTATAATAGTAATACTAAGATGTTAGGTCAGTATAGAAATAACGCGGTGTTGGTATAGCTTAGTAAGTATAGGGTATATGTTTTGTACAGGCCCCGGCCAGGCCCCGGCCCCGGCAAAAAGAACGGCCTCGGCACATCTCTAAAGCTTAATATAGGAAAATAGCCTTAATTTAACAATTTATAAGTAACTAGTATCCGTAGAATAATTTTCATAATTTTGAGTTAAACGTAAAGCCAAAACACGGAATAGTATACACAGAAACGCAACAGCTAAAAATTTTGGAAATGCGTAGATGCAAGGAACGACTGGGCGCCCGGTCCCGGTTCCAGCCGGGCCTAGTGGGCCCGATATCGGCCGGCCGGGCCTAGTGGGCCCGGTCTCGGTCCTGGCCGGAAAACGGACCGGGCCTCGGCCGTGCCTTTCAAAGCGCAGAATAAGGAAAGCAAGTTGAGTTGTCATGAAGAAGCATTTGTCTTGTCAATATTATCAGTGTAATTATTTTGGAAACGTTCTTCACAAAGTCAAAAATTGCCCGAATTTCGATCTAGCATTTTTGTATAAATGAGCAATAAATGCAGAAGCGATATATCAATTGAAATTGTGAAAAAACTTTAAATAATCAAATGGAATCGCATATAGGACTACTTTTGGACAAAAAGTATTAAAACAATAATTCCACAATTTTCAAATAATATCTCGCAAGAAATACACTTTTTAGAAAACACCTTTTGTGGCATACTTCAGCAATTACAGAGTTATTCTCACAGAAAAGAGCAAAAGAACAGCGCCTCTTCGATCATTTTCCTTAGAGGATCGTAAATTCCAGAATGAACTGAAATTAATTGAGGAAGAATAATAGGAAAACAGAATATTAGGTTTTCTCAGCGAGACTAATATTGTGAAATTCAAAGTCTAGAAAGATTCCTGACGTCACTTTTGTGCAATTTACAAATGTTTGGTGACAAATTCAAAAGCTTCCAGCAAAAATTCAAAAAATTAGAATGTATGTAACTTGTTGTAGAAACGTCAACTAGATTCGTGCGAGTAGTTTGAATTATTACAAAAGTTCCAATTATTGTCAGATCCCATCGATTTTTAATAAACATACATTATTATCAATCCGCCTCATCGCCTTTCTGTACTTCATCTAAAGTCTCTACCCGCTGTGAACCATAAGGATTCTACATAATACAGTGAACATAAAAATATTGAAGATATAGCAGTTTTAATGAAAAAATTAGAGTTTTTTTGTGAATTTTCAACTCGTCGGCAACCGCTCAACAGCTTTCTAAGTTACCAGGCAGCTTTAGCAGCTAAAAATTCGCTAAAACTCATATGTTTCTGCATCAGACTATGGTTAACTAAATACATTCAGAATATTATCGATGTGCTTTTCAAAAGAAAATGAGATGCAAAGTGGACATTAAAATAATGCATAATATTTACATTAACCGCCGCACTAAAGGAAAGGAAACTATTGATAGCATTGTATTGAAATACACGTGTTCTTTATTACTATAAAACACTCGCTTAATCAAAATATTATCGTCTTTTAAGATTAAGAAAATTTAGCTGTACATACATGTATCTTACTTACAAATCAAAATAAATATTACATTGAAACACAGATTAATAATGCACCAGAAATGTCGCAGGCATTATGGTAAAAAACAATGGTTTTTGACAGCAAAACAAAAACTTAGTTGAATTTCAAGCCGCCTAGAACGATTTTAATAATAAGCTACTGATCAGAATATATTTAAAACTATTCTAATGATAATAAGATCTTATGTTCCGCTATTAAAATCTGCGGTAAATTAGTGGGCTCGTAAATAGATGTGTACATTGTAAATACATATATATACACACTAAACATGCATGACGTACACACCCAAAATTATACCTACATGATATTACATACACTGAGACCCGGTCCCGGTCTCGGCCGAATTTTGGGCGCGGTCGTTCACTAGGTAGGTGATCATTTTAATCTATTGTGACAAATAACCTGCAATTTTTGCCTAAAACTTCCAAAATAAGCACCTAAAAATGGTCAAAAACGTATGTTTTTGCCCAAAATCGAGGGTGGGTTAAAAAATCTGTCATAGTGGTGATGGAGGAACGACCTTTCGGTGAGAGATCCCTTATCTTACCTATTACATGTACGGCAGGTAAATGAAAATGCAAACATAATCCTTTCCTACCCCACTACTATCATTCGCTTGTCGCACCGAGATCGCCCAAAAAATAATAAAAATATAATTTAGAAAACTAAGCAGTAAAGAATGTATCGAATATTGTTATTAAATAGAGTCAGATTAAACAAATAAATAATTTTTTAACATTCGAACCCGGTGATAATACAAATACACTCATTCAAAACATAGTATAAGTAGAAAATCATTATTGCTGCTACTATAATACATTAATAAAAATACTAAGGCGCGATTAAACTTAATGCAGCGTATAATGTGATCGTTGTACAAGACAATATCAAAAACATTTTTAAAAAGGTTTCTAAATGGTGAAATTTTGCATTATTGAATTTTTAATTCAAAAATAAAAATTTTTTCTTATGTGAATTATCGAGGATGTAAAAGGAGGGGACTAGGAAAAATCTCCCTATGTTATATGCTAAAAATCGCAAAATATGTAAAAAATCAGATTTTCTCTAAATAATGCAAAAAATCGAAGTATATTCTGCGGTCTCTGAAAAAACGTATTATTTTAAAATAATTTTCTCTGATTGACATAATATCTTAAAAGCATATTACGTAATGCAACTTTTTGCAGACTTCATTCAACTTTGAGTTGCTTAATAATGTGACTGAAAGTGAAATGCTGGTAACAAATCATGATTAAGTTGTTCGTATTTCATTATTACTAAGCATGTTACTTGGCAGATACAGCCATTCTAAGTGTCAAAGTGCAAGCAATATTCAAATTACTAAAAAATTGATTGAAAAAAGCAGCGAATTAGCAATGCAGTAGCTAAGCGAATTGAATGAAATAGTACATATCGATACATTCAAGACAATCGATGATATTGTTGGTTCAAAGCAGTAGGAAACACGGAAGCTGTCGTGCAACAGACCATATGTAGATACTCTTTTACACATGTCTACAACAATTGTTTACTAAACTTTTACATTTTTCAAAGGCCGCAGAATATACTTCGATTTTTTGCATTGTTTAGAGAAAGTCTGATTTTTAACATATTTTGCGTTTTTTGGCATATAACATAGGGAGATTTTTCCTAATCCCCTCCTTTTACATCTTCGATAATTCACAATCCCAAGCAGGCCCGTATCCAGGGGGGCGGGGGCCTGCCCCCCCCGAAATGGGAAAAAATTTTTGTTTTTCCCAAGGGTCCCCCAAAGGAAAAAATGAAAAATTGGCGAAGTTGGTCTGAAACACCGCCAAAACAGGTTTTTAGCATACTTTTGAGCTAGAAAACACAAAATTTTCCGGCGCTTCGCGCCGGATTTATTGTTTATGTAAGGTTTTGTCTTCTAAACCGCTGAAAGTCGCTCAAATTTGAGTTAGACATAGAAAGTATGTCAATTTTTTCTAACGCTTTGCGCCGGATTCATTGTTTAGCTATAGTTTTTGCCTTCTAGCTTACTCAAAACAGCTCAAATTTGAGTTATTACATGGGAACAGGCCTGTATCCAGGGGGCGGGGGGCCTGCCCCCCCCGAAATGGGGAAAAAATTTTTGTTTCTCTCAAGGGTCCCCCGAAAGGAAAAATGAAAAATTGGCGAAGTGCGTCTGAAACAGCGCCTAAACAGGTTTTTAGCGTACTTTTGAGCTAGTAAACTCAAAATTTTCCGGCGATTCGCGCTGGATTTATTGTTTACGTATAGTTTTGTCTTCTGAACCGCTAAAAATCGCTCAAATTAGAGTTAGATATAGAGAGCATGTCAATTTTTTTCTAGCGCTGTGCGCCGGATTCATTGTTCAGTTATAGTTTTTGCCTTCTAGCTCACTCAAAACAGCTCAAATTTGAGTTATGACATGGGAAACATGAAATTTTTCCGGCGCTTCGCGCCGTATCTATTGTTTATACATGTTTTTTGTCTTCTAGTCCGCTCAAAACCGCTCGAATTTGAGGTTGATCGGCAGAGCATGTCAATTTTTTCGGCGCTTCGCGCCGAATTATTAATTATCCGTATTGTTTTTCTCTGTAAAGCACAATGATTAAGTACAAAGGCAAGAGATAAGAAATAATTCGCCGATTACGTGATGAGAAATCAGCTTAAATGATAAATTTGCTGTATATCAACATGAAATAAAGTGAAAATTTTTTAATTTTTTTGTTGAAATTTTTCTTCACCGTTGTATAGAGCTCGCCGAGATACGCTCAAAACTGTCTTTATTTTCGCCTATCTCCTAATGGTTCTCGAGATATCTGGTCTCAAAAATTTTCGGCCCCCCCCCCGAAATAAAATCCTGGATACGGGCCTGATCCCAAGTATATTCCCTTTTTTGTTCCATCGGAACATTTTTTCTTTGCTAAAACCCTACTTTTAATTAGCAAGATTTGGAAATACAATACTACATTTCATTTACTGTGCGGTTCTTCTAATAATTGAATGGTTTAAACCTTACAAAGCTACTAGTTGTAGAAGAAACAAACATTCTGATTAGTAATTCTTAATGTTACGTAGAACATCCTGTAACGAAATATGCTTCCAAAACTTTCTAGAGCTAAAGTTAATTTACATTTTAAACTTTACACAAGAGTGTAAAGAATTTTAGTGGGATTAATAATTTCGATATTGCTTTGATATAACGATCAGCATTTATTAAGAAATGAAACCTCTATAATGTTCTAAGAACAAATTAACATTAGGTGTTAATCACTTTACACTACTCTTCATGCGCCCCTAGCAGACGTGTCACATCTGTTTCCATATATATTTTACGACTTTAGGGAAAAAATAAGTTACTGTGAGGCTCTAGAATGAAGCTTATTATATAGTGTAAACTTTACACTAGCAACGAGTGTAAAGAAGGTTTTAGTCGGATTTGTAAATTCGATATTACTCGGATATTACAATCAACATTCGTGAAAAAATTACGTCTCAATAACGGTTTAATGACAAATAGACACAGATGTAAACCACTTTACATCACTGTTGAGTGTAAAGAAGCGCGACCAGCTGACGTCCCTTATTTAATTTCATGTAAATTTTCAGATTTCGGCAAAAAATATAGGTTTTTGCAAAGCTCTAGAACGAAGATAAACCACTTTACATCACTGTTGAGTGTAAACAAACGCGCCCAGCTGACGTCCCTTATTTGATTCCAAGTAAATTTTTGATTCCATGTAAATTTTCAGATTTCGGCAAAAAATTCAGGTTTTCGCAAAGCTCTAGAACGAAGATTAATTAGCAGTGTAAACTTTACACAACCGCCTAGTGTAAAGAGAATTTTATTCCGATTTTTAAATCTGATATTACTCGGATATTATTATCAACATTTATGAAAAAATTGCATGTCTACAATGGTCTGAGGACAAATAAACAACGAGTGTAAACTACTTAACATCACTGTTGGATGTAAACAAACGCGCCTACGTGACGTCTCACATTTGATTCTTTGAAAATTTCTAGACTCCAGGAAAAAATTAGGTTTCTGGAGTGCTCAAAAACGAAGATAAATACATCTGTAGTGTGAACTTCATGTAAACACCTAGTGTAAAGAAGATTTTGGTCAGATTCGTAATTTTGATATTGTTCGATATTACGATTAATATTTATGAAAAAAATTAAGTCTCCATAATGTTCTATGGGCAAACTAACAATAGGTGTAAACTACTTTACAACACTGTAGAGTGTAAACATCTGCGCCAGACTGGCATATCAAATTTGGCTCCTGTTCCATTTTTAGACTTGATAATCGTGTCCCTGACTCATAACCATAGAAGCAGGCAGAAAAAAGAAGACAGAAACGCATTTTAAACACCAAATTTTTGAATTTACACTCGCTAAATATTAATGAATAGACAATTTGCTTTGACATGCACCCGATATAAAGCACTTTATTTTTATTCTATTGGACTTATCCCGACTTCTGGAAGGAGAAAGTGGTGAACAAAAAACGCAACAAAAACATATTTTCCATCGTTTAGAACACTGTAAACTTTGAAATTCCGTACCGAACTCCCCATTGAGTTTAAAGGAATTCGGTTTGGTCCAATTTGTAGCTTTTAAATCGTAGTACATTCCTGTGTGCCAAAATTCTCTTGCAAAAATTATTTGGTATGATTTATTATTCAAAATTCGGAAAAGACGTGTTTTTTCGCACATTTTTTACCTCTGATTTTGAACATTACACCCCCATAAATAACTCAATATTGCGTTTTTTAATGCGGTCTGCTGCGAAGTGTAGCCCCTAAAAGGCACTTTATTACTGCTGTATTTAATTTACCCTTACTCAGAAGCGAAAAATTTGGCAGAGAAATCTTAGTTAAAATCCGTTTTTCACACCATAAACTAGAGTGTAAACTTTAAACCCCAGGATCTAACTCACCATAGAGCGTAAAAAATTTTGCTTATATGCAGAATGTAGCCCTTGATCCGCTCTACATTTCTGTCAGAAAACAATTTAAAAAACTCATAACCGGACTTAGTATCAGACATAAGCAGGTTGAAAACTCGAACAAATGTGCTTTTTCACCCATAGATTTTCGCACTCTTTACACTCCCATTCGAGAACTAATGCGAATTTTAACAAACAAAAAAAAGGCAGTTTGACGCATCCCTTCCTCTACAAACCTGTGCCATTAATTTATTTGAGGAGTCAATACTGAGTTGTCAACATGCCGTCTAAACAGTGTTTTTTTTTGTACAAGGTCCGTTTGTACATGTACAAAGATGGTCCCCAAAAGTCTTTGTACATTTTGTACATGCAAATTTTTGTGTACTATAATATAGTACAGTCGCGATTTTAGTGTGGTAAAACAGGGTTTTCGATCTTTGGTAGTGTATTTTAGCTAATTTCTGGGTTTCTGACGCCAAAAATTACTAAAAATTATCTGAAAACGGCGCGAAGCGCTGAAAAATATTGACATTTTTCCATTCTAAATGCAAATTCTGCCATTTTAAAGATATATAGGACAAATAATTTATCAGTTCGGCGCGAAGCGCGAAATTTTGGGAATTTTACACCTTTTTACAGTTTTTGTCTTCCTAAAAATCTTTGTACATTCTGTACACACAAAATTTTTGGGTACTATAATATGGTACAGCAGCGATTTTAGTGTCGTAAAAACAGAGTTCTTCGACTTTTCGTAGTGTGTTTTAGCTAATTTCTGGGTCTCTAAGGGCAAAAATCACTAAGAATCGTCTTAAAACGGCGCGAAGCGCCGAAAAATTTGATATTTTTACTCTTGAAATGCAATTTCTGCCATTATAAAGATATATAGAACACACAATTACTCATTTCGGCGCGAAACGCCGAAATTTTTTCGAATTTTAGACCTTTTTTGCAATTTTTGTCTTCCCAAAAATCTTTGTACATGTACAAAGACGGTCCCGAAAAGTCTTTGTACATCGGGAAAAATCTTTGCCGAATACAAAAAAAAACCGTGCGTCTAAATAACCTCCCAAAATTCATCTCATGTTATAACGTTACACAAAAACTTTACACCTTTTTTTACACAGGCAGTTTTGAGTTTCAAGATAAAAAAACACGGGCAGCGAATTTTTTTATTATCTATCTTTTAAAAAAACCACACCTTCTAGATGTGTCCTGTTATAGCTGTAGGGGGTGCACAGGTGTTAGGGGTACCCAAGTATATTATAGGTACGCGCTAACGCGCTACCTATGTTTATATATATATATATATATATATATATATATATATATATATATATATATATATATATATATATATATATATATATATATATATATATATATATATATATATATATATATATATATATATATATATATATATATGTATATATATATATATAGGGTGTTTCAAAAAAAACGAAACCCATATCCGAACTCGTAACTTTCCAATAGCTCGCTCGAATTTTCATGCAAATTGCTTTAAACGATAGACAAAAACCTTCGTAAGAAACTTGCGAAGTTTCGTATCCTTAGCTTGCTCTGTTCTTGTACAACGCGCAAGTGTGTAGAAGTCGTTTTTTTCATATATACAATGCGTGTTAAGAAATAAATCACGTGTTTGCAACGTTGTAGCTTTTTATCCAGTAAACATTTCAGAATACGGTCTGCTTTATTCAAAAGCCTGTTTGTCTAGCTGTTAGCCTTTAAATTTTCGTACTAATTCGCTACTTGGTTCGAGAGCTATCGAGCTTTCGCCAAAGGTCATTCCTTAGGTCGTGCACAAGCGCAAGCAACTCGCTGGTTATTTTGTCATTGCTGGCTGAACGGCCGAGGGAGTGACCTTAAGACAAAAGCTCAATAGCTCTTGAACCAACAAGCAAATTAATACGAAAATTTAGAGGCAATCAGCTATATAAATGAGCTTTTGATTAAAGCAGAACCGTATTCTAAAATTTCAACTCGATCTACAGCTACAATGTCGCAAACACAGGATTCATTTCATACGACACATTGTACTTAATGAAAAAAACGACTTCTCTCAAATGCGCGTTGTACAAGAACAAATGAAGCTGCGAATACGAAACTTTGCAACGTCTTTATGAAGGTTTTTATCTATTGATTAAAGCGAATTGCATTCAAATTGAGCGAGATCATTTCGAAGTTACAAGGTCTGATATGACCTCTTTAAGGCCCATCCATCTATTCTTCCTTGTGCGAGCTTCATCTAATGATGTGTGCGCCAATCTTTTTAAACTGTTGATATTTGGGACGCTGTTTTAGGGAGAAAAAATATGTCAGTAATGCGATTTCTTTTCTTCCTCCGTTGACGTTTTTAAACAGTTGAGTAAACTTTGATGTATTTCAGGCAGTGTTTTTCTACTGAGCAAAGATTTTTTCCGATGTACAAAGACTTCTCGGGGCCGTCTTTGTACATGTACAAGATTTTTGGGAAGAAAAATTGCAAAAAAGGTCTGAAATTCGCAAAAATTTTCGAATGAGTGATTGTGTGTTCTATATATCGTTATAATGGCAGAAATTGCATTTCAAAAGAAGAAAATGTCAAATTTTTCGGCGTTTCACGCCGTTTTAAAACGATTCTTAGTAATTTTTGCCCTTTGGAGACCCAGAAATTAGTTAAAATACACCATCAAAAGTCGAACAACTGTTTTACCACACTAAAATCGCTACTGTATATATTATAGTACCTAAAAATTTGTGTGACAAAATGTACAAAGATTTTTGGGAGGGGCAAAAACTGTAAAGAAGGTGCGAAATTCCCTCAAATTTTCGGCCGAAATGAGTTATTGTTTGTCCTATATATCTTTAAAATGGCAGAAATTGCATTTCAAAGGGAAAAAATGCCAAATGTTTCGGCGCTTCGCGCCCATTAGATAGGCTACACTCAAAAAAAAATTTAGTTGCCACTTGCCGTCCAAATTACTACAGTACATACAGCCAAAGTCAAGGCAAATAAAAAACCGGCTTGTACCTAAAAACAAGGGCGCACTTCGATGAAAGAAGGCAATAATTTCGCCTCTTAGGGTCTAACGTATTGCCCGATGCCTATTTTGCGGAAACGCATAAAATTTCACCGAAAAAGTCTTAAAAACACTTGGTTTGAAACCAGGTACTATCAGGGCAGGTGAAGCGCGGCTAATGCTAGAAAAATTTCGATTTGATAGCGTAAAATATAGCTGATAACCAAAAGTTCAGTCAACCTGGTCAGTTTACAGCAGAAGTATTGATTTTTCCATTGTTTTACAATTTTGTCAATTGTTTGCCACATGACAGTGAATTATCCACTCAGGCCCGAATGACAGAACGTGGGTCAGATTTAACCCAAGGTTGACGGGATTTCTCTGCTTAGCTAATCCAAGTTTAAATTTAATCCCAAGTTAAATTTAACCCGTATGGCAGAAAGGTGGGTTAAACTCGGATGAGCTAACCTGAGGTTAAAGC
The DNA here is from genome assembly GCA_036768485.1 of Mermis nigrescens. Lineage (NCBI taxonomy): Eukaryota > Metazoa > Nematoda > Enoplea > Mermithida > Mermithidae > Mermis > Mermis nigrescens. The sequence goes on from JAVLUZ010000738.1 coordinate 147,945, forward strand.
ACAGGTAAATCGACTTTTCACTTTAACCCGAGATTGACGCATATTTTGCTAATGCCAAACATGTAGCAAAGGCAGTAAACGTTCATTTGAACTGCTGAATCATATGCTACACGGTCATGTTATGTAATGTGCAGTAATATGTGCAGTAATGCTGTAACTGCTCCGTCATGCATTTCGAAGAAATCACACCTGGAGCGTGGGGGGTTTGGAGGATTGCGCCCACCTGAGAACCAAAATACCCCCTAGAAATAAAAATCTCCCCAGAATTCAATTTTTGAAAATTTTTTTTACTTTTTTCGCAATTTTTTGATGCCAATGGATAGTGCTTGATGAGAAACGTCGAAAAATGGTGTTTTTTCGCCATACCACCATTTTTAAAAGGCAATTTTCTGACCTTTAAAAAATCTTGCACCCCCCATACCTAGAATTCTTGCTGCCCACGTATGGTAGTAGGATTGATATATGCGATGAAAATAAGAAAATTAATATCAGTCAAAATAATAAATATAATTAAGACGTAAAACGAAGAAAACGATTAAAAATAAAATAGGATGTTCCTCAGAGCCCTGCGCGGGCGGGTCGGCCGCCCCGCCCCGCAGGCCCGCGGTGGGCTTTTGTGAAGCGGGTCAGAAGACTGACGGCGATGGGGCGGGGCGGGCCTTATGTCTCAAAAATTTTGGCGGGGCGGAGCGAGCCTTTATTTTTAAAAATTTTCTAGAGTGAATAAGGAATATGTTCAAATGTTGAAAAAATTTATAGCAAAAAATTTCGGGCCGCGCAGGGCTCTGACGTCCATTAGTCAAAATCAGGGCTCTGACGTCCATTTTATGTCTGAAATAATTCAAGCTTTTAAAATTGATTTGACCAATAGCGTAGGCACTGGTATTTCCTATTTGCTCAAGTTCGAAACAGCGCTAATTAATTTCTTAACTCAGCGGAATCAAAACATATATGGTCAGTAAAGCAATAAGATAGACAAACCGAAATTTAATCCTGCTAGGAGCTGGGTAAAAAATCTCGGATTAAATCGACCATTTTCAAACCATTATTTAATTAGCCCGCCTTGCTGTCATACCGATATTTAACCCGAGATGTTACCCTACCTTAACCTCCGGGTTAAAGTTAACCCGCTTTATGTCATACCAAAAAGAGTTTAACTCGAGATTTTTGGCGGATTTTACTCGAATTTAACCTAAGGTTACGTTTAACTCACATTACTGTAAGCACACATGGTCATGGGGGGCTAAAATTTGGTTTCAAAACCCTTCGAATCAGACATGGAACAGCTCAAAATCTTAGATAGGAGTAGTCGGCCAATCTTAACAAGGAGTTTTAGCAGCTTCTATTTGCGTTCAAAAATGGCGAAAAAACCCTAGAAATAACCAAAAACTTATGTTTTGTGCCAAACATCGAAAAGGATGAAAATTTTTTGTCTCGGTAGCGGATTCGGGGTGCGACGGACATTGGGTAAGAATCCCCCGTCCCCATCGGTATGCTACCAAGGGTTACGCCTCCCAGAATTTTTGATTTCCGAAAAATTTGGACAAATGGTACTTTTAAAGCGGTTTTTTGCGATATTTTGACTCAAAAAGTGTCAAATTTTCATTATTTCACCTTATTGTCTCATTTTTCGACCATATTTTATTCTACTTACTCGATTTTGTCCTAATTTTTCGAAGTTCTTTAAATGTTTCTGTTCTAAGGAAAGAGCAACATCGGAAACGTCAAAAAATTGTTGCTGTAACGCATCTTATCGTTTTCGAGTGCAAAAAGGCATTTCAGACAAAAAAATCGGTTTGATCCCTCCCACCGACATTTCCAGGCTGTGCATCTTTGCTAAAATCAATAGCCAAGCAAACACTGTTCCGATGACGTCACTTAGCCGGACGTGAGTTCCACGTTTTTAATAATCTGACTTTTTCATTAATTGCTAAAAAATGTAAAAAAGCATAAAAATGCAAAGCAATAAAATACAAAGAACACAAAGAACGAAATACCTATGTATTCATGTCTCTATGTGGTCAAAATTTATTCATTGAGAACTTAAAATATATAACTTGTATAGTTAGCAATTCTGGAACGTTATAATCATTTGATTTACAATTAACTCCAATTACAAATCAAATCAATCATCTGACAAGTTATAACTTTCAAAGCAAATTGAAAATAAATTTAGAAAAATCCATTCACACGCTTATTTTAAAGGTGAATTATTGACTAAATGATTGAAAATGAACACAATTTTATTCACGAATTAAGAAAGAGGTCCAAAATACGAAGGCGCGAAAAAGAAATTTATTTTTAGGGAACTGACAGACCACGGGTGAGGTCTCACCACATTTCCTGTCATATTTGTTTCCAGTAGGTATTCGAAAATGGAGAATTAATCATTAATTAAAGGATAATTAAAGATAAATTTGCCAATCAATTTATTATTCAAGGTGTTATATACAATTAATGTTATTATACAATTTATTATACTGCTAAACTATTTGAACTAATTAAACTGAGTTTGCTTTATCTACATAGGAGCCTATAACCACTGCAGGAATTTAGTAAAGTTTATTTATGCCCGTAGAATTGTCACCACACGTGGGGGTGGGGGTTGGGGGTATACGCACCCAGCCAGAAGTTCGAATACCCCCTGCAGAATTCGATTTTTTAAAATGTTTGATGCCAATGGATAGTACTCGATGAGAAACGTTGAAAAATGGTGGTTTTTTGGCCAAACCATTATTTAAGGCCATTTTTTACGTTTGAAAAAATCTTGCACCCCCAGAACTGTGGTGCCGCCCACCTATGGTAGTCGGCCGATCTTAACAAGGAGTTTTAGCAGCTTCAATTTGCGTTCAAAAATGACAAAAAAAACCTAAAAATGGACAAAAACGTATATTTTGTTGCCAAAAAATCGGGGGAGGGTAAAAATTTTTGTCTCGCCAGCGGGTCGGGTCACAGCTGGGCGTGGGGGTCGGGTGTACGCACCCCTGAGAAACCAAGACACCCCTAAGAAACCAAAATACCACCCCTTAGAATTCAATGTTTGAAATTTTTTTCCTCACAATTTATTGATGCTTAGCCTTTAAAAGCCAAATTCGCAAATAATTTAAGCTATTGTGAAGCGTAACAGACCTTGTCCCGGACGATTAAAAACACAGGACGTCAGTCACAGACCCCGACCGCAACTACCCTTATCAAGTGTAAAGGTCACGTAGAGCTTAAGCATCTGATATTATTCTTATTAACTTATTATCTTAATTTTTGCGCACATCTAGACAGAAATCATGCGCACAACCTGACTTTTTCAGAAAAAGAAACCATGTACGTATCAAAAATCCCTAAATACGGTAGTCTAATATACATAACTTTGGGCAAGTTTTTTAGAATTTTTCTCTCAAGTTAGCCGACGGATGACGATAGTTATGTATCAAATCAATGCTATAATCGCAGTCTGTCGGCTTATTGCGTACTTTTTAACATCTAAGCCCAGACTTATGTGAAACAGACAATAATTAAGACACGATTTCCTATAAAATCGACCTCCGTGTACACAAGTCATGATAAGTTGGAAAAAAAGTTTCCCTGAAAATTTGATATATGGGTCAGTTTTTCGAGCTAAGAAGCTAAGAATCATGGCGACATTAATTTTTCATAAAAACGAATATTCATCGAGCTACAGTAATCCAAAGTTTTAAAATTAGGTTATTTTTACGAAATTTTTGTACTTTTGTATAAACTCAGTTTTCTACCGTTACACTAACGACAGAGCAGTAAAATTTGGTGTGATCATAGGGCCATATGTGCTTAATAAGAAAAATTTAAAATTAGAATTTTTTCGAATTTTATGCGCTTTACACAAAAGTGTAAAGTCAAATTTTTCGGCTATTTTTTAACAATTTTTTTACATTAATCGTGCCCAGTCAGTCAATCTTTGAGATGCACTAAAAATATTTACTGTGCATACGTGCGCACATGTCCCCTACATATGTGTAAAGTTTAACAAAAATTGCGATACCCCTTCAATACGAAGTTTGAACATCAAGTGAACAGTTTTTCCCAATATTCTCGAAAAATTCATTTTGATGTTAAGTTTGTTTGTGTATTATTTGATACCGAGCAGCAATTTTTGATGCGAATATAGAGTCATACATGATCTTTCATAAATTCATAGAATTATAGTTTTTGCGCGCTTGTTGCACTTTACACAAATGTGTAAAATCAGATTTTTGGTTAATTTTTAAATTTTTTGTTACATAAATTCAGCCCATACAGTCAATTTTTAAGAGGCACTAAAAATATCCATACTGATTACATCTACACATGCCCCCAACCTACGTGTAAAGTTTAATAAAAATTGCAATAACCTTTCTGTGAAAAGTTGAACATCAACTGAACAGTTTAACGCAATCTATCTCAAAAAACTCATTTTGTTGTTAATTTGTTTGCCCAACATTTGAAACTGAGCAGCAATTTTTGGTGCAAATATAAGTCATTAACAATCCGTCAGAAATTCATTGAATTTTTATTTTTTACATATGTTGCACTTTACACAAATATGCAAAGTCAAATTTTTAGTGAATTTTTAGTTTTTTTCATTAATCCAACCCATGCAGTTTAATGTTCAGATATTTTCTGCTCGTTCATTATAAAACACAATAAAAGATATAGAAGTAAGAATTTTATGCATTAGTTGCACTTTACCAAAGTGTAAAGAAAAATTTTATCCTAACCTTACATTTGATTCAAACAGCAATACCGCTTTTTGTATGAAAACTGATTTATTTTTGAGCATCCTCTACAGCTTTACCTAACGTTAAATTTATGCCCTAGAAATATTTTTATTGTTACTATAGTCTGTTTCTGAAAACATTTGCAGCGAATTTATGTAAATTGTGTGTATGGTTTGCAATGCAGTTGAAGCTCAAGCTACCAATTGTAGCTGCAAGCAGTGATCGGACCGAGGGTACTTTTTGGACCCTCGGCCTCGGCCGAGGCCGAGGCAAGTTAAAATCCTTGCCTCGGCCGAGGCCGAGTGCCGAGGAGTAATGCCGAGGGTCAAGCTTGTATACCTATACCCATAAATAGTACTCTTAGAATATTTTGTATGCACATGAGCTAGAGAATAATCGTAATATTAAATACTTTATCGAATGTCAAACAATTCATTCTTATTTTCAATAATAGTAGATTAAATGTGTGAAGGATTTATTGAATAGAGTCAGCAGCATGAAAGCATATCGTAATTTAACAAGTTGCCATTGAAGACTTGGAAAAGTTAATAAAAAATATGGCTGAACGAGCACTTTAAAACTATTATTACTATAAATAAGAAAACAGTGTCGAAGAAATAAACGAACAAACGAAATAAGCTAAGTAAAGACAGAACTGTAGCCATTGTTGTGCTCGCTTTTGCAGTAATGCATGTTTAAACACGCTTTTTCAGTCATCCAATTCTTGTTTTAGGTAATATGACGGAAACTGCACTGTACTTTCCGATCATAGTTTCCCAAGGTCAGAGTTGAGAGGAGGGTGAAATCCCAACATGGGGGACCAGTAAATTAAGTAATGTCTTTGTATGAGCGAACAAATTTTTGTAGATACCTATTTTATATTAATATATTTTTAAAGATACACATTTTTACATACTGCCAGTGTTTGACCTGCAACTGGCATTCAGTACTAAACAGTGTTTTTTGTGCCAGATACCTTTTTACATGTACAAAGATGGTATCCAAAAGACTTTGAACATTTTGTACATGCAAATTTTTGTGTACTATTATAGTATGGTACAGTAGCGATTTAGTGTGGTAAAACAGGGTTTTTCGACCTTTGGTAGTGTATCTTAGCTAATTCCCAGGTTTCTGAATAATTGACATTTTTCCTTTCCATTCTAAATGCAAATTCTACTATTTTAAAGATATATAGGACAGACAATTACTGATGCACCGAAAATTTTCCGGAATTTTACGCCTTTTTACAGTTTTTGTCTCTCCAAAAATCTTTGTGCATGTACAAAGACAGTCCTGAAAAGTCTCTGTACATTATGAAAAATCTTTGCCGAATACAAAAATCGTGGCCCTAAATGTAATAATTCGGCCTGAATTTAGTTGATAATATTAGTTCATGAGCTTTTGATGAAATTTACATATAAAACTCGACTGAGAAAGCTAAAACAATTTGTACTGCAAAATCAGAAATATTACAGATATTGTAATATGCCAATTAGATCTTGTAATAAGCACTACTGTGCTTAGAAATTCAATGCAACATCGGGACAAATTAGTCAATTTTATCTTTGAACGGCAAAAAAGTGCAAAGTTATTAAATAGTACTTATTTTGCATAAAATTTTTAAAAACAGTATGAATAGATACAAAAGATATTTAAATCTGTATAAAGATGCCTAGATTATAAAAAAATTGATTTTTGAGTGTTTAATGCCCCTGCTTCAATCTAAATACATTATTTTAGCGATATTTTGCGCGAAGCGCTCAAAAATTCTTTGAAATTTTCTAAAAAATACTGAAAAACGATATAATTAATATCACTTTGTCCAAGAAAGTATTTTAACATTGTATAAAAATGCACGAGCCGAAATTGATTTTTGGCAAAACCTGCATTTATTGGCCATTTTTAGGTGCGTTTTTGCGATTTTCGGCCGAAAATTCGTGATTATTTACCCCGTCTCCCATAAACATGGCCGAAAACCATACGTGTAACAGAGGGGCTTTGGGGAATTCCCCACTCACCCAGGAGTTGGACGTCCTCCCAAACACCCCTCCCTCCAACATCAGAAAATTTTGACCCACCCTCCGCATTTTTGGCGAAAATTTGCACTTTGTTGGCTATTTTTAGGTGCTTTTGCCATTTTTGACATATAATTAGAGTCGCTTATCCGCCATCCTTCTTCCAAAATGGCCAGGGACCCCTACCCGAAATTTCTAGCCGTTACATGTATGCCGAGGAGCCCCTCCCAAAAATTTTGAGCTGTTACATGCATGTTTCATAGTGACAGTTTGTCTATTCACTCTTGCTTACATTCAAAAATACTGTATCACTTCGTGATATTCAACGAGATATATTAGCACTTATTCAATTTGATTTTAACCCTCGGCGCCTCGGCACTTTTCAGCTTCGCCCTCGGCGCCGGGGCCGAGGCTCCAAAAACGCCGAGGCTTGCCGAGGCCGAGGCCCTCGGTCCGATCACTGGCTGCAAGGTTTTGGGAAACAGAGTGTATAAGCTATTCGAATTTCGATGATATCTTGATTCACTGTCAACTTGTGTAAATGAAAAAATATAAATTTTGGACAGGCTATGGACTAATTAACGTTAATTTAATTCCAAAGAACCTACTGAAAATAACATAGCTCGAAGAGCATATCACAATTTTTTAAACTTTGCACATATTTATATGTATTGCTAATGCAAATTTAAATAAAAATAATTTATAGGTGTAGTGTATATAAAACTATTTATACATGCACTAAATATTTTTAGTGCAATAGGCTGAATTAATGACAAAAAAACTTTAAAAAATTCACTAAAAATTTGACTTTGCACATTTGTGTAAAGTGCAAGAAATGTAAAAAAATTCAATGAATTTCTGACAGATTGTTTACATTCGCACCAAAAATTGCTGCTCAGTTTCAAATGTTAGGCAACAAATTGACAACAAAATGAGTTTTTTGAGAATGATCGGGTAAACTGTTTAGATTATGTTCAACTTTTCACAGAAATGGTATTGCAATTTTTATTAAACTTTACATGTGTAGATGTAATGGGTGCATGTGTAGATGTAATCGCTATAAATATTTTTAGTGCCTCTCAAAAATTGACTGCATGGGCTGAATTTATGATACGAAAAAATTTAAAAATTAATTAAAAATCTGATTTTACACATTTGTGTAAAAGTGCAACAAGCGGGTAAAAATTATAATTCTACGAATTTACGAAAGACTATGTATGACTCTATATTCGCATCAAAAATTGCTGCTTGGTATCAAATGATACACAAACAAAATTAACATTAAAATGAATTTTTCGAAAATATGGGGAAAAACTGTTCACTTGATGTTCAACTACGTTTAGAAAGGGTATCACAATTTTTATTAAACTTTACACATATGTTAGGGACATGTGCGCACGTATGCACAGCAAGTATTTTTAGTGCTCCTCAAAGATTGACTGACTGGGCACGATAAATGTAAAAAAAATGTTAAAAAATATCCAAAAAAATTTACACTTTTGTGTAAAGCGCAGAAAAAATTCTGATTTTAAAAGTTTCTTATTAAGCACATATGGCCCTATGATCACATTTTAAATTTTACTGCTCTGTCATCAGTGTAAGCACTAGAAAAATGAGTTTATACAAAAGTACAAGAATTTCGTGAAAATAACCAAATTTTCAAACTTTGGATCACTGTAGCTCGATGAATGTTCTTTTATGAAAAATGAATGTCGCTATGATTCTTAGCTCGAAAAATTGACCCATATTTCAAATTTTCAGGAAACTTTCTTTTCAACTTATCATTGACTTTGGTCGACCCTCTCAGAAATCGTGTCTAACGGCATAAAAATCAATCTTCTGTAAAAAATGTAAGTGCGGTGCACATACACACTCATCGAACTCATGCGCTATTTCCCGACAGCTCCTTTCGCTGTTCGGATGTGCTTTCCCGTCAGCTCGTTTCGCTGTTATGGATGTGCTTTCCTCTAGCTCTTTTTGCTGCTCGGACGTGCTATATATAGCTTCTGCGCTTTAACCCGTCGAGATGACGTTTCATCTACGGATTAAATGGCGCAAATTTTTTGGTAATTGAGCGCTGGCTCAGCTCGCACATGCAACCGAACACTGCGCAGTGACGGGTCTTCGGACCTGCCTAGTTTTTAGGCTTCTCAATTACACAAAGAATTTTTTTGTAACATCAAACTTCTAGCATTAAGCTTTTTTGAAGGATCGTGCGTGTCGTACTTGTCTCTAACAAAGTGAACAGATCACAATGGAAAATTTTATTGTCAATGTCAACGAATTAATATGCAGACGTACAACGGAATAAAATCGAGTGCGGAAAAATATGAGATTCGGCGATCAAAGAACACAAAACGACTAGTAAAATTAGACAACGAAATAGGCACAGTAAATACTATTTATCAACCTATACCATCGGTTCAGTTCACTTTTGATATTTATTTTTTTAACCTGCGATTTCAATTTCAATAATTTGGAATTGGTGAAATAACTTATCGATTTTTATTTAAATTTTTAATTTAAATTTCAATTCTCTGTCCTTATTTTCTAAATTGACCGGCTTCAATAACTATCCGAGTGATTCAAACTACCACATTTGTTCGTTTTCCTTCACTCACCAGTCATTAATTAGAACTCGCCCAAATTCTTACTTATCTAAACACAATATTTCACAAATAACCCCAAAGCATACATACATGTTACGGCTGGAAATTGGGGGGTTTCAGCCATTTCTAGAGGGAAAGGGGTAAACGACCTCCAGTTTTTAGTCGAAAACGACCAAAAAACGCCTAAAAACGGCCAAAAAAAGTCGATTTTTTCTCAAATCGGAGGTGGGTCAATAAAATTCTGGCTCTCGGGGGATGGGGGGCGTCCGACTATGGGTGGGGGATCCCAATCCCCAGCCCCCTTGTTACATGTATGCCCCAAAGGCATTAGCAGTGCTTTAATGATCGGTTCCACTTAGAGCTATAATTAAATGAGGATCACTTTACACAAAATAATCCCATGGAAATGGCATTTCAGCAGATGAGCATATGCCGAAAAAGGGTAACATTACTCGTGTAATTAACGACACATAATTGATAATTAAAAATAATTAATATTATATGATAATAACGACTTAATATTTAAATTGAGTCATATTTCAATTCTGACCGACTCAACGCCTAAAACGATAGCAAAAATGGAGTGTAAAGTAAATGGTTGATAAATACGAAAAAAATTGCGGATAATAATCGTTTTTAACGCCAAGGCGTCAGCGCGGTGTATCTGGACGATACAGTAAAATGTTTTTCTTGCGATGATAAAGATCGAGTATTTCAGAACGCACGTCATTTTCTTCCGTTTATTTTCGATGGCTGAAGGCGAAAATAACAGAATAGACAAAATAGTAGTGTAAAGTAAACGTGATTTCAACTGTAATTCGATAAGCGCAATATCTGAATGACGGAGTAAAAAACTTACAGTGTAAAGTATTCTTGGTTTAAACTGTTATTCAATACGCAACATCTCGAAAATGCTCAGAGAGGCAGAGTAAAGTAAGCTCATCTAGTTTAAATCAACGAACGTAACAGCTCTAGAATGAGCTGAAAAATTGTAGTTTAAAGTCAAATTAGCGTAGTCTTATTCAAACGGAAAAGTAGGAGTGTAAATTGCATGCGATTCAATGTATTATTCAATAACCATGCCAGAAAAATAAGGGTATAAAGTCAATTTGTTTTAAATTCTTTAGTGAACGCACAAAAGCTCTATGAAAGGGAAAAATTGTAGTTAAAACTAAAATAAACTTGGTTTAACTCTTACATGATACAATAAGTGTGAGCGGACGACCATACATGATCTTGACGGGTAGGCTTCATCCCTCCTCCAGAAAAATTTTTACCCCGCCCCCCCCGAATTCGCAATTTTTCGAAGGTTTCTAAAATTTCCTGAAAATTCGTAGGAAAGTGCTTTTTGAGGGCCTTCGGTTATCCATTTGCTCAAAAACGTCAAATTTTCGGCGCTTCGCGCTGTAAACTCCATGTTTTGACTATATTTCGTTAAATTTAAACGACTTTTTTGATTTCTTTTTGAAATTTTCTTCGTTCTTATGCTCTAGAAAGATAGAGAATACAGTTTGTGTGAATGAGCCTCTCTGAATATTTTTCAATTTTTTTTTTTTTTTTTTTTTTTTTTTTTTTTTTTTTTTTTTTTTGCAAACGCAAAGATCCTCGGAAAAGTTTTTTGTGATGGGCCAAAATATTTGTTCGTACAAATAATTTATAGATATCTCTACATTAAATACAGGGGCGGATTTAGGGGGGGCGGGCGGCGCACCCCCCCCCATTGATGCACCTAAAAATAGTGCGCAAAATTAAGACATTTTTGAGCGATTTTGAGCGATTTTCTGGTTAAAACGGCAATGAATTTTTCCGCCCTAAGTCAGGGTCCCGCCCCCCTTAGGAGTACCCCCCCCCCTCAGGGAAGATTTCTGAGATCCGCCACTGATTAAATGCGCTACACATTTTTACATACTACTTGATTGTTGACCCGCACGCTTCACAAAAAAGTGTTATGTGTTTGTCCTAAATTCAGCGGGTTATATTAGTTCGGCGCAATGCCCCGAAATTTTCGTGAGTCGCGGCAATTTACGCCTAAAAATTCGAACTCATAAATCTAAAATAACTTGTGTTACACAATCAGGAATGATACAGCGGTTGCAATATCCTGACTGAGTCACATAATTGACGCCAATTTGCTGATGAATTTAACGCACGCGAAAATAAAAAAGTCAATTTTATCTTCAAACGGCGGAAAACGGGGCAAAGTTGTTTGATAGTTCTTTTTTCGTGCATAAATTCCTTATAAAACAGTAGAGATAGATGTAAAGGACGCTTAAATCTGTGCAAAGGTGCTTGAAGATAAATTTTGGAGTATTTAATGCCCGCGCTTGGAGCTAAATGGGATGTAATTATTATATTGCCGAGAACTTTTTGAAAATTCGCAAAAAAAATGCTAAAAAGCATTAAAATTACTATTATGTACTTGGCCCAAGAAAGTCTTTGTATATTGTACAAAGACGGCTCCGAAAATCTTTGTACGAGTGTCAAAATCTCTGTCTCGTACAAATAAACAGCAGATGGAGCAAACCCGGGCTTGGGGAGGGGGGGTTCGGAGTATGCACCCCCAGAAACCAATATATCCCCCCCAGAATTCAATTTTTTGAAATTTTTTTCGTGTTTTTCGCAATTTTTTGATGTCAATGGATAGTGCTCGATGAGAAACATTGAAAAATGGTGTTTTTCGCCATACGATCATTTTTGAGGCCATTTTCTGACCTATGAAAAAATCTTGTTCACCCCTCCCCTCAAGAATTTCGGTGCCGCCCACCCACGGTGATACAGTATCTTCAGAAACGACTGAAAACCGATGTTTTTTTGACGCGTAACCAGTTTTTTGAGCCCGAAAAAAGGCAATTCAAAAATTACACTTAGCCCTCTCCCAGAATTCCCATGCTATGCATGTCTCGACGACGACTCTCAAAACTGAATAGGAGAAGAATTAATGTGGAAGTAGACGAGCAACTGGATTAAACATTAAAATTGAGATAAAACCAATTAAATCAAAGATTAAGGTTAAATCAAGATTAAGAAAAAATTAAAATGAAGACTAAAGCGTTATTCACTGACCCTGACTAAGATCTTAAAATTTCAAGGGATTCTTCCCTTCTTTTGGCTATATAAAGAACCAATGCAGTAATTTTACACCCTCCTTACAAACACGAGCGATTTTTTTCGACTTGAACGTTTTTTGCAAATTTCTGGACTCGAAAATTTACACATCTTTTAGCTTTTGATTAAAAATTTCGTGAATTTCACATGGAAATTCGAATAGTTTTGCAAAATTTTTTCCAATTCTGAGCCATTATTTTGGCCTGCGGAATCGATTCTCGATTTTAGTAAGCTGAGATTTTCCGAAGTTTTTAACACTCGATTTTCCAATTTTCCAGAACTTTTGCCATTTCCGAATTCTCCAATTTTCCGGCCAATAGATCACAATTACTCAGGCGGCGAGCCAAAAGCAATCGACAACCGCTTGCAAGCACGCAAACAATCAGTCAACTAATTGAACTCTGTCCACGCCGCAAGACAAAAAAAATTTTCACCTTTTCTCCAAGGTCAAAGGCCACAAAATTAAGCCGTACTTCACCGCTGGGCGACCCATAACCAGCGGCGGATTTGGAGGCGGGCCGCCCCGCCCCCAGCCCCGCCCACCCCCCCCCCCCAATGGCCAAAATAGTGCGCAAAATTTGAGGATTTTTGAGCGATTTTCGCGTTAAAACGGGCTAATTTTTCCGCCCAAATCAGGATTCCACCCCCCTTGGGGGGTACCGCCCCCCATTTGAGAATCATTCGACAAATCCTGGATCCGGCGCCAACTGCACCAGTAATCGATGACAGGGACTATGTATGTAACAGGGGGTTTTTCGGGGCGGATCTCCGTACCCAAATTCGATCTGACCCGTCATACCCCAAAGTGAGAAAACTCGCTGACCCCCTCACTATTTTTGGCGAAAACTAGAATTTTTGGTTATTTTTGCGTGTTTTTTTTGTGACCATTTTTGGCTCGAGAATTGGAGGTCATTTACTACGACCCCAAAATGATCGGGAACCCCCACCCGAAAATTTCGAAGCCGTTGCGCGCGTATGGCTGGAACCACACATGCGCCGCCAGAATTCTTGGGGAGCGAGGGGAGGAATTGAAATAATAAAGCGCCTCTTTGGGTCCGAAAATGGTAGGTACGCATCAAAACATCGTTTTTCAGCGTTTCTGTCGATGCTATATCTTTCTAGAGCATAAAAACATAAAAAATTCGAAAAAAAATCAAAAAAGTCGGAAGAAGTTGAAAAAAAATATCGGCAAAACATGAGTATAATGGCGCCAAGCGCCGAAATTTAGGCACTTTTTTGAGCAGATAGGTGGCTAAAACGCTTAAAAAAGAATCTTTTCTACAAATTTTTTAGAAAATTTTTGGGTACTTTCGAAAAAATCACCAATTCTGGGGGACGAGGTGAAACAATTTTTGCGGGGGGGCTGGGGTATTTTTCTGGGAGAGGCGGAAAACCCTCAGCCCCCTTCCCCAAATCATGTATGGTTGCAACCCGTCACAAGCATACAAACATAATTACGCAAACAAACGACGGCTAAGCGCAATCAGCCTAATTCAATCAATAATCACTCGCAAGCATGCAAACAATCGAGCATCCACACAATTTATCCTACCCCTTGTGGGAGAATTCTCTTGATCATTTTTTGTCAGGGGTCAAAGGTCACAAGGTCAACCTCAACCCCGCCGGCCTAAGTCCATTAAGCGACCTGGTCTATTATACGACGGCGTCGTTACGAGTGCTCGACGATGACGCCGACGGCCTATCGCCTCGAATCCGGAACGTCGACGACGAACGCGGCTTACGTTGCGGTGATTTCCGGCAAATCGCGTGGCGAACCAAGCCGACGTTGGCGGCGCCGCCGATGGCGTTTTTCGCACTATCGGCCTCGACGGCGACGCCGCGTCCACTTTTGCGCGACGCCGGCGATCTCAGCGTCATAGTATGACGTCGTCGGACGACGTATGTTTTCGAGGACGATGAGGTCGACGGCGACGCTTTCTTTGTCGTTGGCGCCAATGGCGGCTTTTTTGCCGTCAACGACGACGCGTCGACCGCGCTCGCGACGGATCGCGTTTTAAGCGCGAGACGCTTAAGCGTCGCCGAAGACAATTTTTTGCGGTCGCTGCCGTCATTGCCACTGCGGCAAGACGATTGGCTTGCGGGACGGGTTACGACGATGCTGCGTCGGCGCTGGTTAGACTTAAATTATATATCAAAAGTGCACGCATGGAACAGGGGCGTCGCCCTAACAATATAACATGAGATCAGCTTCCATTGTTAATCTGTAAATTAATTATTAAGGGAGACAGGAGATTAGTTCCCCAAAATTACGGTAGTAAGAGTAATTACAATACAACAAAAGTGCCCCCAGAGGAAGAAATTAAAAATTCATTCAGTGTATCTTACAGGCAGCTTATATTTTAGCATACTTTTAGAGCTAAAAAGCCGAAAATACAACAAATTTGTTCAATATGATTGAAATGGAGTTTAGTCTTCAATGTGTTGATGTCGCTGAGGAAAGCTCAAAAACGCTATTATTTTTACCTATCTACAGGTGAGATATGCAAGTTCATAATGTTTGCCCCACCCGAAAAAATTCAGAAGGCCAGCTAACGCCGAAAGCCTGTTCACTTATGCGATCAATTCATTTATGCATACATGTAACGGCTCGAAATTTGGGGGGTCCTGGCCATTTTAGGGGATGGGGAGTGAATGACTGCAATTTTTGGCCAAAAAAAAACAACTAAAAACGGCCGAAAAATTCAATTTTTTCCAAAAAATCGGAGAGGGGATCAAAATTTTTCCGGCTTTGGGGGATGGGGAAACGCCTGACTTTGGGTGGGGAATCCCCTATCCCTCAGTTACATGTACGCTTATATGTAAGAGGAGGATAGGGGATATCAACCCAAAAATGGTCGTACCCCCATCCGCCAAAGTCAAAAAATTTTTACCCACGAATTTTCGGGAAAAACTAACAGTTTTGACCATTTTTAGGTGTTTTTTTAGCCGTTTTAGCCAAGAATTTCAGGCCATTTACCCCACCCCTCACTAAAAATAATCGGGTCCACCCATGATTTTGATCCTTTACATATATGCAATTCGTCAACCCTTTTGACGATAGCTAGCAGCTTTTGCAGTTCGCTGCATACTTGTAGGGAAAGGGTAAACCCAAACCCAAGGTTAGTAAAGTCAGAAAATTTTCGAACCCACATTCTTGGCAAAAACTTGCATTTTGACAATTTTTTGGCTGTTTTTTTTGTCATTTTCGGTCAAAAAGTTAAATGTCAGTTGCACCCATCCTCCATGAAATTGTCGGGAACCCCTATTCTAAATTTCGAGTCGTTACCTGTACAACTGGTAAGAAGAGTACTTACCATACATGATCTTAGGGGAAGCTTGGGGAGGTCAGCCCTGTCCGAAAAAAAGTTTCACCCCGCAGAAATTTTTTTAACCCCATCCCCAGCATTCGTGATTTTTCAAAAGTTTCCAAAAATTTCAAAAGAATTCGTAGAAAAGGTGGTTTTTAAGCGTTTATAGCTATCTATTTGCTCAAAAAAATTAAATTTTCGGCGCTTTGCGCCATATCTTGATGATTTAACTATATTTTGTTCAATTTATTCGACTTTTTTTGAATTTTTGATGTTTTTATACTCTAGAATGTTCGTGTGTCGTCAGAAACGCCGAGAAACGATGTTTTTGACGCATACACACCATTTTTATGCTCGAGAAAGGCACTTTAAAATTTCCACCCCCCCCCCGCCAGAATTCCCAAGCTGTACATGTCTGGTAATTACTATGAGATTTAAACAGCATGTTAATAACTTTTCCGACTGAAGATATTGTGAAAAGAGGACACCTACCTACCAGGGACGAATTCAGGGGGCGGCCGCCCCCCCCCCCCTATTGGCCCACAATAGTGCGCAAAATTAAGGATTTTTCAGCGATTTTCGAATTAATACGGCTAATTTTTCCGCCCAAGTCAGGGTTCCGCCCCCCTTAGGGGTACCGCCCCCCCCCCCTTAGGGAAATCCTGGATCCGCCACTGCTACCTACTGCGCTTTTTCCACATCCGGTAAAGATTCTTCCAATGTTCAAAGACTATTCAAGACCGTGTTTGTAAATGTGCGAAGATTTCAGGAAAGACAAAACCGTAAAAAAAGTCAGAAATTCCTAAAAAATTTTGGCACCTCGCGCTGAAATGAGTAAACGTCTGTTCTTGCTTTTATAAATACAAAATTTGGATTCAAAAAGGCCAATTGTTAAATTGTTAGCGCATTGCACCGTCTCCAAAATGTTTTACCATCTTTTATCGCCAGGAACCCAAATGTCGGAAAAGCCTACTTTAACACGCATGCAGCACAGGTGCACAAGGTCAGGGTCGGCAGGTGGGTGAAATCCCAAAAATCAAAAGCAGTAAATTTAACGTTCACGATTTTGCTTGCTGTTTTAAAGATCAAAATGGTCAAAATGGCCTATTAAACGTTTTTTCGAGGTAATATCGCATTTCAAATGCATTTTTAGCTCATTTTGACAGGATTATATCACTTTTAACATAAAAAAATGCAAAAAATTACCAATTTTGGGCGCTTTTTGAGTATAAAGTACTTAAAAGTATACTATTCCGGCACGAAGCGCCGAAAAAATTTTGACATTTTTACTGCTTTTGACCTCAAAAATGATGCAAAAATGTTCCATCAGTTCAAAATTGCCGATCATTCAGGGAGTAATACCACACATGCACATAGGGGGGTGAGGGGGTATTACCCCATCCCTTTCTGAGGGGTCAGCTAGACCGGTACTGTCCGGCGATTTTGAGCAAACAGGTCTTGTTCTGCATCATTTTTGACATCAAAATCAGTAAAAATGTCAAAAAATTTTCCGGCGCTTCGCGCCAGATTAGTACTTTTGAGTACTTTTACCTCAAAAAGCGTCTAAAATTGATAAATTTTTGCATTTTTTAGTGTTAAAAGTTATATAATGCAGTCAAAATGAACTAAAAATGCTTTTAAAATGTGTTATTAAGACGAAAAAACGTTTTATAGGCTATTTTGACCATTTTGATCATAAAAACAGCAAAAAAAATCGTGAACGTTAAATTTACTGTTTTAGATTTTTGGCATTTCACCCTTCCCCCTGCCGACCCTGACCTTGCGCACCTATGAGCAATACCCCCTCATCCCCTATGTGCATGTACGGCATGCAGCGCCACTGTATCATATGATAGTACGGTAAAATTTACATTACAAAATGTGCGAAGGCTTTCGGGATCTTTCTGCACTGTATATATGAAAATGCTCAATGGACCGTATTCAAAAAAAGACAAAAAACAATGCCACCTAATCAGTAATGCGATAGGTATCATGCGGAAACTCTGGAATTTAGACTCATCATGTAACTGCTAGAAATTTAAAGTAGGTTCCCCGGCCCGTCCATTTTAAGAGACCGAGGGGTATATGGCCTGCAATTTCTGTCCGAAACGGCCAAAAAACACAAAAGGCTTGAAAAACTCAATTTTTCTTGAAAATATGTAAAAAGGGGGATCCCCATCACCTTTGCTACCTAAGCGAGTCGGGTTTATAGCGCAGGAACAATAGGCAGCTGGCCAAATTTTCCACCCACTTTAAACAATGACATTTCTATTTATCTAGTGCGACCACACTTATGTAGGCATAGGGGCGGGGACGGGTTTTGGACATACAAGAGCATGAGGGTGAGGTAGGTATTACCCCTGAGCTTTGAAAACCTGATAGCTTTACAGCGATTTTGGCCCAAAAAACAATATTGTGTAGCCTTTTTTGGGCTCAGAAAATTAGCTATACAGCCTTTGAGGGCTCAGAAAATTAGCTATTTAGTTTTTTTAGCTCAGAGATGCTATTTACTTGTCTTTCCTCAGTTTCAAAGCTATTTTCTCGACTCCAAAAAAAGGATTAATACAAGCTATTTTTAGTCCAAAACGGCTAGCTATTTTTGTGAATCCAAAAAGGCTATATAACTAGTATTCTGAGACCAAAAAGGCTATATACCTAATTTTCTGACCTCAAAAGGACTATAGAGCCATTTTTACTAAGCACATAATTATCCAGCAATTTTGGTTTTCACCCACCCCCGTTAAAATTTAACCTTGCGCACCTATGGTTTGAGAGGTGCCAACCTCCGAGAATCCAGCAGACCACCTAAAATGGATGAGCGCCAGAATTGAATTTTTGTTATGTCTTTTTTAGAATTTTTACCACTTTTACGCCGCCCGACTCCCCAGACTTCAGCTACTGCCCATGTATGAATGTAAATAGCATGATACATAATTCGGAAATTTACAAGACATGAGAGGGGTGTTACAGTGGTCGCCATGAAAGATGACGCGCCATCACCCTCAGAATTATAATGAATGGTGCGTTGCGAGCGCCGCGTTACGTCCATCATGCGCCATCATCTCTTTTTTCTATTCAGCGCCATTAACCTCCATCATCCCGTTAATCTGGCGATGCGGATGGCGCAATTTCGCTATTAATAGCGCCAACAAGGAAGCGCGCACGTGAATGCTGGCGCGCTTCCTTCTTGTTGGTGCTATTAATAGCTAAATTGCGCTGTCCGCATTGCCAGATTAACGGGATGATGGAGGTTAATGGCGCTGAATAGAAAAGAGATGATGGCGCATGATGGACGTAACGCGGCGCTCGCGGCGCACCATCCATTATAATTCTGAGGGTGATGGCGCGTCATCTTTCATGGCAACCACTGTACTGTACACAATCAGCGCCTAAACTATTTTTTGTTGTGTTAGAATTTTCAAACGTCAAAAATATGCAGAAACATCGATAATCGAAACAAAAACACAGCTTTTGACGAATCTCACCGAGCATTGACATCGAAACATGGAAAAAACCGAGAAAATTTTCAAAACTTCATTCTAATAATCTCCAAAAATATTTCAATATTATTTATATTTATTTGTCTATGTCAATCATACATTCCTATAGAGAGTGAGAGGCATACATGATCTTGGGGAACAAACATTTCCATAGGAAAGAAGTGGGGAGGCAATACACCCTTCAGGGTCCGAGACTCGAATCACTGTCAGACGATTTTGAGCTATCAAACATTTTCTTCATGATTTTTTGGGTAAAAAAAGTAGCAAAGATGTTAAAAATTTTTCAGCACTTTGCGCCAATTAGTACAAATCTGTTTTGTTCACCAATAAAATACCTAGAATGAAATCAAAATGATCTAAGAAGTCAAAGTTTTCGATGAATCCTTATATTTTTTACTTATAAGAATGACGTAGCCATTTTTCATATTTGACCTGCAAAAAAGGCTAGAACTCTAAACTTAGTGGTCCCAAATTTTCGAATTTCACCCCCTCCCTGAAATTTCGATTATAGAAAACTATGGGGGTTGAAGGTTTAACCCCCTGAAATTTTTCCACCGCCACCAACCCCAGGGTTTGCGACTTTTCACAAGTTCTCGAAAACTTAGTAGAAAAGGTGCAGTTTTAAGGGTTATAGATATACGTATTTGCTCGAAAGTGTCACATTTTTGGGGCATCGCACCATAAACTCCCTTTTTGACTATAATTTCTTCAATTTATCCGATGTTTTCTTTTCGAAATTTTTTCATGTTTTTATGCTCTAGAACGATCATAGTCAGAAACGCCGAAAAACGATGTTTCTAACGCGTATCCAATACTTTTAAACCCAAAAACGGCACCTTAAAATTTCACCCCCCCCTGAATTCCAATCATGTACATGTCTGGTGAGGGGTGTTACCCCTGCATCAGGGTCCACGACTCACGTCGCTGTCAGACGATTTTGAACTATCGAACTTTTCTGAATGATTTTTGGGGACGAAAGTAGCGAAGGTCTCGAAATTTTTTCAGTGCTTTGCGCTAGACTAGTTAGTATATTTATGTTCCATTTACCCATAAAATGTCTAGAAGGAAGTCAAGATAATCTGAAAAAAACCAAAAATTTTGATAAATTCTTTTGTTTTTACCGATCAAACTGACGGCACAAGCATACATTTACAGCATGGAAATTCTGGGGGTCAGACCCAAAAATTTTTTGAAAAGCGTTTTTTTTGATTAAAACAATGGGTACCCGTCAAAACACTGTTTTTGACGTTTTAGACTATGCTCGCGCTTTCTATAACATAAAGCGTTAGAGAGAGCTCATAACATTTGAACAAAATTGAGTAAATTGAACAAAATATAGTATAAAAAATGTGCATATAGCGCGAAGTACTGCAAATTTCAGATTTTTGAGCCAAAAATGAGCTAAAAACGCCTAAAAAGGCACACTTTTTACAACCTTTACCAACTTTTACAAAAAAAAATCAACAATTCTGTGCGGTCGTAGCCAATTTGCGAGGGGTCGGTTACCATTTTAATGGGGGGTGAAACCCACCCGCCAAACCCCCTCCCTCATGAACACGTATGGACACCAGTGTTTTTTTTTGTACAAAGTCCGTTTGTACATGTGCAAAGATGGTCCCTAAAAGTCTTTGTACATTTCGTACACACAAATTTTTGGGTACTATAATATAAAACAGTAGCGATTTCAGTGTGGCAAAAACAGATATGTTCGACCTTTGGTTACGTATTTTAGCAATTTCTAGGTTTCTGAGGGCAAAAATCAGTAATAATTGTCTCAAAACGGCGCGAAGCGCCAAAAAATTTGGCATTTTTCCTATCAAAATGCAATTTCTGAAATTATAAAGATATATAGAACACACAATTGCTCATTTCGGCGCGTTGCGCCGAGAATTTTTGCGAATTTCGAACCTTTTTTTGCAGTTTTTGTCTTCAAAAAATCTTTGTACATGTACAAAGACGGTCCCCAAAAGTCTTTGTACATCGCAAAAAATCTTTGACGAATACAAAAAAACCGTGATGGACACGAGTCAAAATCGATAAAATAGTTCTAAAAAATGCAGTCTTCCTAATTTAAACATTTTGTATGGGATGTTTTTTATCATTTTTCGCATTTAACTTGCAAAAAAGTCACAATCTTAAATTTATTGTTCAAAATTCCAGGCTTTAACGCCCCCCTGAACTTAATAAATTGTGAAACTACGATGCCAGTGATTTTTACTGTTACTTAATTGCAGGCACGGAGAAAAATCGGAAAAATAGGACTTTTTAAACGATATTTTGAGCTATTTTTAGCCTTTTTGGGCTTGGTCCCCCCAAAATTGGTGTTGGTCCCCAGAATGGGACGGCCAGCTACGTGCCTGCTTAATTAGTCTCGAATGAACGAATGTTAAAAATGTATGATCATTCCTTATTATGTCAGTCATTTCAACACTTCTTGATGGTCCTATAAATCAACCAATCAAAAGAATAACAACAGAAAATTGTTTCACATTTTATTATATATTTTATTTATTATGTATATTAAATTTAATACTTAAGCTTACAATATTTATACAAGGTGTCCCACCTAGCCATACAGTGTGTTTTTTGTAATATCTCCATTAATATGTGTTATTTCTCGATGATTTTGGATATACTTTGAAGGACCGATATGAAACTAGCTGGCAAGAGTTTTGTTGATTAGCTTGATCGAAGTGTAAACTGTATAACCTTGTATAAACCTGAGCCTTTCCTTTATACGTATTTTTTATTTTATTTTTTATTTTCCTTTATTTATTTTTATCTTCATTTAAATTAATGTAAAGTTCTCGCCACGAAATTTGGGCAATACAGAACCGATTAAGTTTATTTAGAAACGCTTTTTCACGACCTAATCGCCGGAGACCTAAATAGTGTACTGGCATGCTTTGATTTAAGAAAACGCGGCCTAAACGCTTCGGTCGGTCCGTTAACGACTCAGCACGAGTCCTTAGATAGACGGGTGATGATAGCGTGCGCATACCCATTATGTACACAATATCATACGCTTATGAATTGCAGGAGCATAATCAATATTAATACGCTCTATGCGCCTTGAATTGAAACGGTCCGACCTAAGCATTTAGATCGCGTTTTCTAACAGCCTCGGTAGCTCAGTGGCAACTGCTTCTGCCTCTGAACCCATCGACCCGGGTTCGACTCCGACTGAGTCGTTTCTTTCTCGGGTAGCCGGCTCATAATCGACCCAGCCATTTATCCACAGTGGTCGGTAAATGAGCAGCAATTGAATTAGCGATTGTAAACAGTGTTTTGGCGTAGTCGCACTAGCCCCGTGATCCTGACTCGGTCTAGTTTCAGACGCACTGGCCTAGGGCTGTGTATTGGAGGATAGGCATCTGCACCCACAGCAGATGTGAATTAAGTAACTTCGTGCTTACGGGGATTTTACCTTTTACCTACCTTGCGTTTTCTTAAAACTAATTAGCGCATCGCACTGTTTGGGTCGCGTTTCCTCAAAGTAAAGTATGTCGGGATATTCTTTAGGTGCCCGGCGATTAGGTAGCGAAAAAGCGTTCTCAAATAAACTCAATAGGTTCTTTATTGTTCAAATTTCGTGACGAGCACTGTATTTTGTGATCAATGCGCAGCCAATAATTCAAGGCGCTCACACGATGGAAGATAATTACTTTTAGGTAAATAAATGTTCTCGATTAATTGAAAAATTTGTCGAAAAGACTTACGCAAGTTATTGAGAAATCGCTGCCAAAAAGTCAATGCAACACTTTTGCATAGCGGAGTAAAGTTAGTTTTGTAAACAATATCTTGGACAGTATTCAACTAAATTAAACAAAACTTTATCAGTTCGTGGCTTGTTGAACATATCATGTTAGCCCCGAAAATTTCTATAAAATACTCAAAATTGACTTAACACGGTATAACTGCTTGGATAGGTAGGCGGGACAAGCTGTAAAACTAAGGTTTACCTAAACCTGTACAGTTTACACCAAGAACAAGCAAAATTAATCTATAACCATGCCAGCTAGTTTTCTATAGGACCTTTTGACTATATCCAAAAAACCATAAAAAGATAAAAAGTTTCAACGGAATTATTACAAAAATACACATTGTTAACAAAAATATTATTATAAAAATACAAATTGTTACGTGTAATTTTTGTTTGGCAAGAATTCCATCACCGGCAATCATGCGGATTTTGTCGGCCGAAGACGTGCTAAATACGACATCGTAATATTCGTCAGAAGCGACTCTAAGCTGAACGAAAATTCGCGCTGCAATGCGATTTAAACTGAGTGGCGTAAAGTTAAAAGTTTGTGTAAAGTAAGCGTGTAATCGTTTAAAGTGAAGAAAAGTGTAAACAGCTATTCCGTTTAACTTTTTTCGTGCTTTTCTTTTTAAATCACCGAGATTTGGCACAAAATTTCGGCTAAACCAGCGTTACTTCGGCTAAAAATCGAATAAAGGCTACCGTTTTGACCGAATTCTAATAATACGAAATGAAAATTTCGGAAAAAATTGATAAAAAGGGTAATAATAATGCGCTTGACGACTCATTATTAATTCCCTATTAGTCCTCAAACCCGTCGGGAAAACGTTGCAAACGTTGGGTATATTTAACATTGAAATTATGTTTTTTAAAAACCGCAAATTTTAATTGTTTAAATTTTAATTCTTTAAAGCTTAATCGCCTTATTAACTAATTATTGCTTCATTAATTTGATTTATTCGGTCTTGTTCCAAGATGTCCTGCATACAATACATGCATGAGTGAAAAATAAATTTTTGTTTACACTGCTTCAAAAAAATTGAAAAAGCTCCCTTGTCTTAAGCGCTTTGTGACGTATTTTTTTACTCTAAAAAATGTGTTAAAAGACTAACTTATCTGTTAAGAAATTGAAAATTACTCACGCAAATTACTAATTACATAGGGTATAGAGGAAAAAAACATGTACCTGCGAAATCAAATTCTCAGCAAATAGATTGTCTTTTTCGTCTAGGTTCTTCTCTTGATTTAAACTGATCAGCTCTCGCCTCATGTCCTTCAAAATCAATGAATAATCAGTAACACAAACGAAGATATTAAAAAGAAAAAATGCTAAATTAAGCGACTAATATAATAAATAAAATCAGATGTTCAAAGAAAAATGAATAAAAAAATAAACAAATGAAGGACTTTGGATCAAACTATAAATATTGGAAAAAATCAATAAATTGTTAATAAACTGAAAGTAATCGATACATAAATTTAGCAATCAAAAATAACAGACCAGGACAAAGGCTAAAGAAAATTTGTGATTAAATTTTATTGAAATTAAAATTTTTATTGAATTTTTAATTTTAGATTTCAAAAAACCAAATCATCACAAATTCTGTAAATCCAATTCCGCCTAAATAAAATATAGGTTTGAAGAATAAGAATTTTACTTCAAATTACAAAGTAAAATAATTTTGATTTTACAATTCCTATAAATGAGTTGTTATTTATAATTTAATAAGTAGGAACTTAATACTTGCGACAAAAAATTACTAATAATTAATTCTACTAAAATTTGTCTAAAATTTGAAATTAATAATTATAATAATTTCAGGGGACAACTTAAGACAAGTGCGAATAAACCTCGAGTAAAAAGGTAGATACACATTTCTTACATTTGCTTAATTCAAGCATACTCGATTGCAAACATTCACAGAATTTCATTTAAAAATCCTAATCAGTAAAGAAAATGCCTAACAGCGCCATAAAATAACAACATAATCTTAGAATGAATGATATAAGTGAAAGCACAAGGTCAAAAAGAATTGATTATAAAAATATAAAATAACACAAAATACGATTTCAGATATTTTAATAAATAAATAAATAATAATTATTATAATAATAATAATAATAATAATAATAATAATAATAATAATAATAATAATAATAATAATAATAATAATATTAATAATAGTAATTAATAATTAATAATAATAATGATATTAAGAATATTCTTAATAATATTGATAATAACAATAATAACAATAATAATAATAATAATAATAATAATAATAATAGTAATTAATAATTAATAATAATAATGATATTAAGAATATTCTTAATAATATTGATAATAACAATAATAACAATAATAATAATAATAATAATAATAATAATAATATTAATAATAATAATAATAATATTAATAACTGATGATGATGATGATGAAGAAGAAGATGATGATGATAATAATATTGATAATAATAATATAAATAATAAAAATAATATTAATAATGATAATATAAATAATTATAATGGTAATAATAATATTAATAATAATAACAATATTAATAATATTAATATTAATAATAATAATAATAATAATAATAATAATCATCATAATAATAATAATAATACTAATAATAATAATAATAATAATTAATAATAATAATAATAATAATAATAATAATAATAATAATAATAATAATAATAATAATAATAATAATAATAATAATAATAATAATAATAATAGAGACATGACAAAGAGGAATGCAATCTGTACTCTTCACAAGATCAGGGTCAGCAAGAGCGCAAGAGCGGGAGAGGGAGGGCATACACGCATATAGGGGGTAAGGGGGGCATATATGTAAGGGCGAAGTTGATCGTCCCCCATCCGCCTAAAGTCAGAAGATCTTTGACACCAGCCCCCGATTCTTGAGAAAAATTGAATTTTTTGGCCATTTTTATGCGTTTTTTGGCCGTTTTTGGTCAAAAATTTGTTGGTCAACCGGTAAAAATGGCCAAAACCCCTTGCCCGAAATTTCGAGTCGTTACCTGTATGAGGCGGGTATAACCCCCCCTCCACCGCTGAAGGTCAGCCAAACGGTCCGGCGACTTCAGTAGTCTGACGACCATGAGATAACTTGCATTTTGTAGACCATAGTTAAAAATGTCAAGAATTTCACCTTTTTCTCAATTTTTTTCAAATTTTTTATTATTTTTTTCAATTTTTTTTATCCTAATTTTTTTCAGAAAGGGGGATTTTGTGAGAAGTGTGATGTAAAGTAAAATAGCGGGCATAACGAGTTTTAAGAAATGCAAAAATTGCATTAGAGATAGTTTAGAAGACAGATTTTAACTACATTTTGACAAATTTTCAGCTTTTAATATCCATTACTCGTCCATATATATATATATATATATATATATATATATATATATATATATATATATATATATATATATATATATATATATATATATATATATATATATATATATATATATATATATATATATATATATATATATATATATATATATATATATATATATATATATATATATATATATATATATATATATATATATATATATATATATATAACGTTATTGAATTTGTTATAGATTATCAACCGGAAGCAAAGGGTTTAAAGCGATATAATGCAGTTTAAACGGTCTAAAAATGCTTTTAAAATCCGAAATTACACGAAATAAAGGTTTTACAGGCCGTTTTGACCATTTTGGTAGTTTGACAGCGAAAAAATCAAAAGTTTTAGTCTGCTGTTTTGGATTTCCGGGAGTTAACCCCTATCCCCTTCCGGCCCTGATCACACCTGGGCATGGGAGTTCAGGGGGTGCACACCCCTCCCCACGAAAAACCAAAATAACCCCAAGAGTAATTGTTTGTCCTATATATCTTTAAAATAGCAGAATTTGCATTTAAGATGGAAAAATGTCAAATTTTTCGGCGCTTCGCGCCGTTTTGAGACAACTTTTAGAAATTTTTGGCGTCAGAAACCCAGAAATAAACTAAGATACACTACCAAAGATAGAAAACCCTGTTTTGCCACACTAAAATCGCTACTGTAGTATATTATCAGGGGCGGATTTAGGGCGGCCGCCCCCCCATGAGGCCCAAAAAGTGCGCAAAATTAAGGATTTTTGAGCGATTTTTGGCGATTTTTGGGTCAAAATGGCTAATTTTTCCGCCCAAGTCACGGTTCCGCCCCCCCTCAGGGGTACCGCCACACCTGGGCGTGGGGGTTTGGGGGTATGCATACCCCCAGAAGTTGAAATACCACCCCCAGAAATCAAAATAGCCCCCCAGAATTCTAATTTTGAAATTTTTTCTGTTATTTTTCGTCAATTTTTTAATGCCAATGGAGAGTGCTTGATGAGAAACGTTGAAAAATGGTGTTGTTTTCGCCATACTACCATTTTTAAGGCTATTT
Source organism: Mermis nigrescens (assembly GCA_036768485.1). Taxonomy (NCBI): domain Eukaryota; kingdom Metazoa; phylum Nematoda; class Enoplea; order Mermithida; family Mermithidae; genus Mermis; species Mermis nigrescens. The sequence continues at coordinate 175,417 of JAVLUZ010000738.1, forward strand.
GTTACCTTTGGAAAATATTGCAGCTCCCCAGAATTTTGGTGCCGCCAACCTATGGCCTTGACCTTGTGCACCTATGAGGAGGGGGAGTAAATTTCAAAATTCAGACCATTAAATTAAGTGTTCACGCTTTTTCTTCGTCAAATGACGAAAAAACGGTCAAAATAGCCTACATAAAATGCTTTTGCGTGGAATTACCTCACTTTTAAGCATTTTTAGAATCAGGTACAAGTTTAGGCGTTTTTTTAATACAAATATACAATATATGTATGCAGTGGCGTATCCAGAATTTTCCTAAGGGGAGGGGCGGTATTCTTATGGGGGGCGGAACCCTGACTTGGGCGGAAAAACTAGCTGTTTTAACCCGAAAATCGCTAAAAATCGCTCAAAATCCTTAATTTTCCGCACTATTTTGGGCCAATGGGAGGCGGCCGCCCCCCCCCCTAAATCCGCCCCTGTATGGATGTATATAGCTGATTAAAAAATTATAACATCATGAATGCTTTTCTCATGAAAAAAATTATGCAGTTAATAATCCGTCTAACTCAAAGTCAGATGGCAGCAGAAATGTAACGACTCGAAATTTCGGGAGGCGGTCCCCGGCCATTTTTTTTTTGAGGAGCGGGACTGATGACCTCCAATTCTAGGCCAAAAAAACATCTAAAAACGGCCAAAAAATTCAAATTTTTCCCAAAAATCGGGTAAGGGGGGGGGTGAAAATTTTCTCGTTTTGCAGGGATGGTTGGGGTCCTGCCCCAGAATTGGCGATTTTTTGAAAGTTACCAGAAATTTTCTAAAAATTTGCAGAAAAGATGCTTTTTTAAGCGTTTTTAGCAATCAATTGGCTCAAACGTGCCAAATTTTCGCCATTATGCTCATGTTTTGCCTAAATTTTGTTCAATTTGTTCCGATTTTTCTGATATTTTTTCGAAATTTTTTTATGCCTTTATGCTCCAGTAAGTGTAGAGAAAGCATCGTCGACTCCGAAAAACGGTATTTTTGCAACTTATCCATTATTTTGAGCCAAGAAAAGCACTTTAAAATTTCTTCCCCCACCCCAGAATTTCCACGATGTGTCTCTTGATAGCGCAGATTCCATAGCAGAAAAGGATCCAAGACTCGAAGCACCGTCAGCATACATGCACAGCATGGGCATTCTCGGAGGAGGTGGTGAAATTATAAAGTGTTTTTTTCAGGCAAGTAGCTGACCGTCCTATTTTGGGGGGACCAACACCAAATTTTAGGGGAATAATCCCAAAAAGGCCAAAAATAGCACAAAATAACGTTAAAAAGTCCTATTTTTCCAATTTTTCTGAATTTTGGGGGTCCGAAGCCCCCCCCCCCCCCGAGATACACGTTTCTGCCTTTTTGGGCCCGAATATGGTAGGTACGTGTCAAAAACATCGTTTTTCTGCGTTTCTGACGGTGCTCTATCTTTCTATAGCATAAAAACATAAACAAATTCTAAAAAATCAGAAAATTCAAGACTAAATTGAACAAAATATAGTCAAAACATGTGTATAATGGCGCGAAGTGCCATAAATTTTGCGCTTTCCAGCAAATAGATAGCTAAAAACGCCTAAAAAAGCATCTTTTCGACGAATTTTTAAGAAAATTTTCGGGAAATTTCAAAAAATCGTCAATTCCGAGGGTGTAAAAATTTTGAGAGGAAGGGGTGAAAATTTTGAGGGGAAGGGGTGAACATTTTTCGGGGGGGGGGGTGAAAACCCCCCAAAACCCCCCCTCCCAGATCATGTATAGTGAAAACTCCCCACCCACAACGCCCGCCCGCACATCACGTACGGCCTCCTCATTAAAATATTCGTACAGGCTTTTTTTCATACTTTTTCGCATTTGACTTGCAAAAAAGGCCAACCATAAATTTAAGGGTCCCGAATTTCGGGATTTTACCCTCTTCCTGAAATGTAGTATTTTGGGGAACTAAGCAGCGTAGCATAACTAGTTTCGCAAGCTTAAACGTAATAACTAAAAAAATTGATTCGTAGAAACCAAATTTGCGCACTTATACTTACCTTGACCGCGTTATGCAAATTTCTAACCCGATTCGTGCGCAAAAAGCGGCGGGTCAAATGGCCCTTGACCAAAGCGGCCAATTTCAATTTTAGGGCCTCGGGCAACGGGGGTCGTTCGATCGATAATTTTTCGACATTCGGTGACGTCATCCTGGTCGCCGAAACTGAGCAACCGGTAGATGATGCGTTATTTCGCTTCGATTTAAATCGTTCGAGCTTGAATTGACGCGAATTAGTAATCGTCTGGGCGACCCGGCGACTCGGGGCCGACGACCTCGACGTGATGACGTCACGATGCTTGCTTTGGGCCGGATTTGTAGGGCCACGAGTGACGTCATCACGCCGAGTGACGTCATCACGCCGAGTGACGTCATCACGCCGAGTGACGTCATCACGTCGAGTGACGTCATCACGCCGAATTCGATTGGCCGCGTTTGGGCAAAAAGCGACGAAACTTGGCCGAATTTGGGCCGAATTAGGACCGGAACAGTGTAAAGCGGTCGTTGTGATCGAATTTGACCTTCCGTCGTGTCCGGCGGTCGGAGCCGATCGGCTGTCGTCGATTTCGCCTTTCATCAAACGCTCCATAACGGAAACGACCTGGGGTCGTAGAAATTCAGATTTAACAGGGGGATGCGGGATTCCCCCACCCTAAATCGGACGTTCCCCCATCCCCCCGAAGCCAGAATATTTTTGACCCCAACGTAACCCCCCCAACATTTTTGGAAAAAGTCGAATTTTTTGGCCGTTTTCTGGCATTTTTGGCGTTTTTTGGCCGTTTTCGGCCAGAAATTGGAGGTCATTTACCCACCTCCTTAAAAAAGTCAGAAACCACCCACCCCACCCAAATTTCGAGCCGCTAAATGTATGAATTAGGTTATAATAATGATGATTGACATTAAAGTCAAAAAAACAAAACAAAAACAACACAACCATACATCACCTTTGGGGGTGGGCATCGGGAGGAAGGGATCGCTGCTCCCCAAAGTTACCTTAAAATTGGCGATTTTGCAAAAGTTGCGAAAAAATTGTAGAAATGATGCTTTTTAACCGTTCTTAGCTATTTATTTGCTCAAAAGTGTCGAATTTTTCGGCGCTTCGTACCATATACTTTAAAATTAACCCCTCCTCACACACCCAGGCACGTAGCTGGCCGTCCTATTTTGGGGGAACCAAGATCAATTTTTGGAAGACTAAGCCCAAAAGGCCCAAAATAGCACAAAATATCGTTTAAAAAGTCCTATTTTTCCGATTTTTGCATTTTGGGGTCCAAACCCCCCCCCCCAGATAAATGCCTGCCCCCACCAGAATTCGCGTTCCGACAAAATAGGGAAAAATTTGTAAAAAAGGTTCTGTTCTAAGCGTTTCTAGCTATTAGTTTGCTCAAAATTGTCAAATTTTCGCCGCCTCGCGCCGCAGACCCTTTTTTGACTATATTAGGTATGTACAATTTAGTCGAATTTTTCTCAATTTTCCAAAATTTTCCATTATTCTCTCTTACGCTCTGAAAAGATCAAGCATCGTCAGAAACGCCAAAAATTACGTTTTTAACGCGCAACCATTTTTTAACCCAAAAAGGGCACCTTAAATTTTTATTTAGCCCCCCTTACCCCGCCAAAATTCCCATGCTGTGCGTGTCTGAATGCCACAGCTCGAAATCCTGACAGTTGGGTCCCTGGCTATTTTTAGGCGAATAAGGGGTTTTAATGACCTGTAATTTTTGGTCGAAAATGCGGGAACGTAGCTCTGGGGAAATGGGGGGTCCGGACTACCCCCCAAATTCAGAAAAATCGGGAAAATATGACTTTTTAAACGTTATTTTGTGCTATTTTTAGCGTTTTTGGGCTTAGTCCCCCCAAAATTGGTGTTGGTCCCCCCCCCAAATTAGCCGGCTAGCAACGTGCCTGCTAAAATGGCAAAACTAACACATTCAAATGACCAGGGGATCACACCCATCCCTCCAATACATAGGGCCAAATAGAGAGTGGCCAGAAGGGGGGTGAAATTTAGAAATGGTCATATAGTAAATTGTGATCATTCTTTTTTTGTGAGTCGGTCCACAGAAGTCAATGCACATTCTACGCGTGCAAGTTTTCGGGCACTATAATATGGTACTAATAAGGCATTATAAGCGGTAAAGTGGCTTCCTTTACCCTTATTAGCGAAGCTCACTCAATTTTTGGGTTTCTTGCAATGAAAAATACAACAATTCGTCGATATGGCGCGAAACGCCGAAGAATGTTGATATTTTTACAGTTTCCGGGTAGAATTTTAGGCCCTATTTCTGCAGCAAGCTGAAAAAATCGCCTTGCGGCCAGCACCTTTCGTTTTCTCAAAATCGCCTGACAATACTTGATTTTCCACAGACACGTAGCTGGCCGTCCTATTGTGGGGGGACCAACACCAATTTTCGGGGGACTCAGCTCAAAAATGCCGAAAATTGCACAAAATAACGTTTAAAAAGTCATACTCATCCGATTCTGAAATTTGGGGAGTCCGAAACCCCCCATTTACCCCTAGAGATACGTGCCTGATTTTCCAAGACCTTAGGTAGTGATAATACCCCATTCTAACCCCTCTAACGCCCATGCCCGTCTGTGTGTTTGATCCCACGTCTTATCTCTTCGACCGCCATAGCACGGGAATCCTAGGGGGGCTGAAATTTTGAAGTGCACTTTCTGGCCCATATATAACAGTTGGTACCGTACCATGCAAATAACATCTCGAAATTTGGGGAGTCCCGGCAATTTTTACAGGGATGGGGTTAATGACCATAATATTTCGGCCAAAAACGGCAGAAAAACGCATAAAAACGGCCGAAAAATTCAATTATTTGAAAAAATCGGTGGGGGGATCAAAAATTTACTGGCTTTGGGAGGGATGGGGTTACGTCCGACTTTAGGTGGGGGGATCCCCAATCCCCCTATTACATGTATGCTTTGTGTACGTCGTATGTTCTTTAGCGCTTTTATTTTACAAGACGATAGGCATGTAATCTGCGGTAAATTTCTGTATGCACGGCATAGAATGAATGCAAAAAACGAATATGGTCCTCAAAAGTCTTTGTACATTTTTTACGTGAAATTTGTGAGCACTATAATATGAAAGACTAGCGTTTTCAGTGTAAATAGGCTTTTTCGACCTTTGGTAGAGTATTTTAGTTATTTTTTTTGGGATTCTGACGCCAAAAATTACTAAAAATTGACTCAAAACTGCGCGAGGCGCGGAAAAATTCGACAATCTTCCATTCTAAATGCAAATTCTGCCATTGTAAAGATATATATGCGACAGACAATTGCTCATTTCGGCGCGAAGCGCCGAAAACTTCCTAGAATTTTAGACCTTTTTACAGTTTTCGTCTTCCCAAAAATCTTTGTTCATGTACAAAGACGGTCCCGAAACTTGGCACGTATCTCTGGGGAAAATTGGGGCATTCGGACACTTAAAATTCAGAAAAATCCGAAAAATAGGACTTTTCGAAAGTTATTTTGAGCTATTTTTGGCCTTTTTGAACTTAGTCTCCCAAAAAAATAGTATTGGTCCCCCCCCCAAATAGGACGGTCAGCTAAGCGCCTGCTTTGTACATCGGCAAAACTCTTTGCCGAATACAAAAAAACCGTGGCACTTACATATATGGTTATATATGCGATATATTAATTAGTTACTTGGTTGGCTATTGCTTGCTGACTGATCGTTTATTGCTTAAATTTTTAATTTAAAATTAAAAATCATACCCGTGCATTTCTCTAGCTTCCTCTTAATTTTTCTAGCGCTTGTATCGCCTTTTCCGGCACGCAGGGGCGGATTTAGGGGGCGGCCGCCCCCCCCCATTGGCCCAAAATAGTGCGCAAAATTAAGGATTTTTGAACGATTTTTAGCGATTTTCGGGTTAAAACTGCTAATTTTTCCGCCCAAGTCAGGGTTCCGCCCCCCCCCTTAGGGGTACCGCCCCCCCTTAGGAAAAGTCCGGATCCGCCACTGCCGGCACGTATATATATTCTAAGAAAGTGGTCGATTTTAATCCATGATAATTACCAGCCTAGCGAAAATTTCGAAAGCAATTCAAGAATTCAGGAGTTAGAAACAATTTGAAAAGTTTAATAAAACTGAAATTTTAGGAATCAGTGGGAAATATTGATTCTTGGACCAAGTTTCAGACAAATTGTACGGCTTTTTGTCTCTTCGAAAAGCATCAGAATCAGCGATGCTAATTTGTGTCACACACATGCCCACTGGGAGGGGGTATCAATCCCACTACCATACATGTAACAGGGGGGACGGGGGATCCCCTACCCAAAGTCGGATGTCCCCACCACCACCCCCTCAGATAGACAGAAAATTTTTGACACCCACGCCTCCCTCCCCGAATTTTTGAGAAAAATTGAATTTTTAGCCGTTTTTGAGCCGTTTTTTGGCCGTTTTTTGGCCCCCAAATTTCGTGCCGTTACATGTATGCCCCCTACCACAACTTTTGAAAGACCGCTCAGGCCATTTGCGGACCAAAACCTATTGTTGGAATTATGAAAGAGCGGCAATCGATGCCCAGCAATATAATCTGAAGTATTTTTCGAGTAGTACTCCGTCCATTCATTTATTCAGCACTTTTTGTCCATTACTATGTCCATACTTGATAGTCAAAGTCATTCCATCATTCTTATTATCATTTGTTTTCAGGCAAACTCGATCACGAAAAAGTAAAAAAAAACAAGGAATTACAGCATTTTTACGGGTTGCGAAGGGAGGGGGGTAAGGAACGACAAAAATTCCTAAAAAACATAAACTCATCATTCCAGCACCATAATTAGCCATAAAAACTAATCATTTACCCCCTCCCCTTCCGAGGAAACTCGCTCTACCCCCTCCTAGAACTCTCGGCCGTCTACATGTATAGTCATGGCCTCTAAAAAAAACCACGTTTCATGTTTTTTGCATATATTCATTGTGCAAGCACCCCAGTCTAGAAACTTATATAATCAGAGCAATGTCCCGTCGATGCTCCATCTTACACCACTTAGTTGATTTCATAGATCCTTTTAGTCATGGAGAAAAAAATCGATCAAAGTCAAAACTAAACAAAACCAGCAAATTCCATTTGGGAAGTAAAAAAACCATGGGAAATAAAAAAACCACCCCCAAAATGTTATGCGAAGTGCGTGGTTTGCAGCGTAAAATAGTTAGTTGACATTAAATGATCATATTTTTTGAAAAAAATTCATTTTTTACGATATTTCCGTTCATTTTATCACATTTATAAAAAAATCAATAATTTTTTCTGAATTTCATTAAAAGTTCTATAAATTTAACAAATAAAGTGTTCAAGTGATAAAAACAACTCTAGGTAAGTCAATTCTACATCGTCTGCAAGAATTCAGTGCAAAATTATACAACTTGATGAAAAGTAATTTCGTTGCCATGGCAACGTATACTTAGCATTGGTTTTTTTAGGTTACAGTGGTTTTTTTAGGTTACAATCCAACTTTTTTGGCAGTTTTTGGGGTGATTACCATTTTTTGTGAAAAGTAAATATCAGGCATCATGTAAGGTGCTATGAGGGACATTCCTGCTAAGTTTTGTAAAAAATGGCGCTGGTTTTTTTAGGTTACAACTGGTTTTTTTCAGGTTTGACTTTGAAGGTATACTGTAGCTATGTGGATGACATAGGAGAACTAAATTTTTTCTGACATTAGTCTGCAAGGGAGCCTAACGTGAAAACATAAAAGATTCCAGCAAATATGAATACGGATAGAAATACTGACCCTCGAAAAAGCTTTAAAAAAATCATAAAAACGACGATTTTTAGGAACTTTTCGACAAATTTATATCTCAAGTTTCTGAATGATCCGGAAAGAGATCAGGGGTCAGTTGTAACCCCCATGGCGTAGCTTGTTCGCCCGTATAATATCATCAGTCATCTCCTTTTGGTTATGGAGAAAAGGGGTGGTTTTTTTTAGGTTACAAATCGACTGGTTTTTTTAGAGGCCAGCACTATATGTATGCACGCAAAATTATCGTCAAATTTACGCATTAAAACCGATGTTTAATTATTAATTCTTAGTTACCTATTATTAATTATTAGTTAATATTAATTATTTATAATTGCTAAATTTAAAATAATCTATTCGGAATAAAATAATTATTTATAATTGCTAAACTTCAAAAAATTTATTCAGAATTAAATAATTATTTATAATTGTTAAATTTAAGATAATTTATTCGGAATAAAATAATTATTTATAATTGCGAAATATTAAATAATTTATTCGGAATAAAATAATCATTTATAATTGCTAAATTTAAAATAATTCATTCGGAATAAAATAATTATTTATAATTACTAAATTTAAAATAATTTATTCTGAATTAAATAATTATTTATAATTGCTAAATTTAAAAGAATCTATTCAGAATAAAATAATTATTTATAACTGCTAAATTTAAAATGATTTATTCGGAATAAAATAATTATTTATAATTGCTAAATTTAAAATAATTCATTCAAAATAAAATAATTATTTATAATTGCTAAATTTAAAATAATTCATTCGGAATAAAATAATTATTTATAATTGCTAAATTTAAAATGATTTATTCGGAATAAAATAATTATTTATAATTGCTAAATTTAAAATAATTTATTCAAAATAAAATAATTATTTATAATTGCTAAATTTAAAATAATTTATTCAAAATAAAATAATTACTTATAATTGCTAAATTTAAAATAATTTATTCAGAATAAAATAATTATTTATAATTGCTAGATTTAAAATAATTTATTCGAAATAAAATAATTATTTATAATTGCTAAATTAAAAATATTTTATTCGGAATAAAATAATCATTTATAATTGCTAAATTTAGAATAATTTATTCGGAATAAAATAATTATTTATAATTGCTAAATTTAAAAAAATCTATTCAGAATAAAATAATTATTTATAATTGCTAAATTTAAAATGATTTATTCTGAATTAAAAATTATTTATAATTGCTAAATTTAAAATGATTTATTCGGAATAAAATAATGATTTATAATTGCTAAAATTTAAAAAAAATGTTTTCAGAATAAAATAATTGTTTATCGCATATGTGTGCGTCATTTGCGCACCGGAGCTCCGAATAACGAAGTGGTTTCGTGGCGATTTCGGTCAATCGATTCGTTCGACGAATGGACCAATGGCGAATCGGACCGATTTTTGATTGGTCGCCGTTCGTCCGCCATTCGACCCTTCACGTTTTGCACCAATTCGATTTGCCTGAGCAACGTATGCCGCTCCTTCGTTGCCTAATTTGCATATTTTGCCTTTGCAGCTCGTGATATTCGTTCAGCATGGCCAGCATTTGGTACAATCGAACGACTTGTCGGTTCATCTCGTCGAAATTGAAATTTTCGGCGGCGCTATTTCGCTGCTCGAAATTCGCGTCGTCGCTCGCGTCGCGCGAAAATTTCGCGCGGTCGACGACGCTCAGCGCCGCGACATTCGCCTCCGCGCTCCCATTATGCAAATTATTATCGATTACTGTAGTTTTTGCCGTAGCGTCCACATTGGCGCCAAAATAATTATAGAGCAACATATCGGCGTCTTAAAAGAATGCTGTTAGGCTGTTATTATGCATTTAAGAGAGGGGATGGGGATTTCCATCTGAATATAAGCCGTCCCCATCCCACCAAAAGCCAGGGAATTTCTGATTCCCCCCCCCCCCAATTTATGAAAAAACATCGAATTTTTAGCCCGTTGATTAGGTGTTTTTTAGGACGTTTTCGGCCGAAAATTTGTGGTCATTACCCCCACCTCAAAAAGAATTTTGAGCCGTATGTATGAATGTAATCAAATCCCATGATGTAGAAAAGAGATATACTCATTGGCATGGTCACACAGTCTTATTATGACCTTAAAGGATTGAAGGGTTTCGCCCCACTACCCAGAAGTTTCATCCTTCTCCCTACAATTAACGATTTTCCAACAAAAAATATTTACGAATAAGACCTTTTACAGCTCCGTAGCTAGCGGTTTGTCCCGACGTGTTAAAATTTCGACGCTTTGCGCCATTTTTTGACTATTAGTCCGATTCTTCGACTTTTTTGCGATTTTTTCAATTTTTATGTTCACTATCCAGAATGATCGCCAGGAACATCAAAAAATGATATTTTTGGCCGGTATCGATCGTCCGGAAAGGCACTATAGGAAATTAATTATGGATTGGCCTCCCAGTATTCATATATTGTACGTGTCTGCATGTGTAATATAATATGAAAATGGATGTACGTGTTGCAAAATTATATCAGATTTCATCGAACAATCCACAAGAAACGGACACTTACTTAAAATATCAAAGAATACTAAGGTAAAAACACCAAATTCGAAATACTGCTCAGTGTTCAGAGCAATATTGAATTTAAAATGTTTCAAAAGAGTACATAGGCACGAAGACGTAGAATATTTATAATGAGAAATGATTCGAAATCAAATTCGATAGCAGCTCATTTACCCCCAGGGGCGGATTTAGGAAGGGCGGGTAGAGGTGGCGCGCCCCCCATTGGCCCAAAATAGTGCGCAAAATTAAGGATTTTTGAGCGATTTTTAGCGATTTTCTCGTTAAAACGGCTAATTTTTCCGCCCAAGTCAGGGTTCCGCCCCCCTTAGGGCTACCGCCACCCCCCCCCCTCATAGGAAAATCCTGTATCCGCACTGTTTTGCACCCCATGTTACATCATACTTCGACTGATGCCAACTGAACAGACTTTTCAGACAAAGAAAAAGTCATTTTTAAAATATGCAAAACAACGACTCAATTAAAAGTCCTTGGCACATTGTTTAAAGACATGATTGGTACTTTTTCTATTAGGTGCGAAAACCGCCAGGTACCATGAGAAAAGTGGACAAATTGATAACAGACACAAACATGCTTTCGGTTCGGCGTATAAACTAGATTGTGTAAACAAATCAACGTACTGCGCAAACCGCTACCTACCAACTGGCCAAAATATTTTACACGCTTCAAACAAGGACATTTTGTCCGTAAGATGCAACAGTCAGGCACGTAGCTGGCCGTCCAATTTTGGGGGCGACACCAATTTTAAGGGTGTCGGACTCAGCCCAAAAAGGCCAAAAATAGCACAAAATAACGTTTAAAAAGTCATATTTTTCAGATTTTTCCGAATTTCGGGGTCCGAACCCCATTCCCCCCAGAAATACTCGCCTGGCAACAGGTTTCAAGCTTTATCCTGAGAATAGCCAAAGTTATGTGTAATATCGAAGTGCAGTTTTTTGTAGTCAACCTTGTATAATTGATCGAAAAACAATAATTTAACAAATCAATCATTTTCTGAACCCGCCATACACGGATTAGAACTGTCACTAGCCAGCTGAGGGCAGTGGAAAACTCTGAAATTTCCAACAGACCAAAAAAGGACGAATTTCTGCATATAACCAACCCAAAAGTTTGAAATCGTAAATGCAAATCCGAAAAAAATAACTTTTTAAGCGAAAATACATACGGCGAAAATTCAACTGTTAAGCCAAACTTCCTCTAAATATAGAAATAAAAGATAAATGCGGCGCATGCAAGGCTAGCAAGCTAGATATCATTTCGATTTATATTTTATTGCTTTTCATCGTACCATCTGAATTCTTGTCAATGGCAAAATTGGCGTCGTCGTCGTAAATAACGGGAAGATCGGTTAAGCTTGGCGTTTCTACCGTATACGACGCTTTTCTCGTTCTGCGATTGGTCGAATTTTCGACCAATGACTTTTCGGCGCTTATTGCCGGGCCGGCCTGATAAGATTTTGGATAAACCGCGAAATCGATTAAATTGTTCTGATTCTTATTTTGGCAATGATTGGTGGCCGAAGTATCGCAAAGCGTCCCTTCGCTGCTATTGGCCGAACAAAGATTTTGGCGCGATTCGTTGCGAGACCGCTTTTCGTAATTTATATCGTTGTTATCGCTACCGTAATCCGTGGACGACGGATTATCGAATATGAGCGATACGCTCGATAAGCTCGGCTAATGCAAAAACGCATCGATGAGCGAACTGCCAGCTCAGACACACACGTAGGCGCGGGGGTTTTAAGGGGTATGCATCTCCCCTCTGAGTCCAAATACCCCCAGAATTAAATTTTTGAAAATTTTGTTTTTTCCCGCAATTTTTCCATGCCAATGGATAGTGCTCGATTATAATCGTTAAAAAATTGTGTTTTTTCGCCATACCACCATTTTTAGGACCATTCTTTGACCTTTGAAAAATGCATGCACCCCCCAGAATTTTAGTGCTGCCAACCTATGCTCAGACCCCAAAATTCAGACGCTGCTCACTTATGTACGTATACTGAATGAACCCAAATTACTAGCTGCTACAAAGTTTACGTTGAACTGCATACGCACCGGCTGACATGCGTTGATTTCTACCAGTGGCGGATCCAGGATTTTCTTAAGGAGGGCGGTATCCCTAAGGGGGCGGAACCTTGACTTGGGCGGAAAAATTAGCCGTTTTAACCGAAAATCGCTAAAAATCGCTCAAAAATCCTTAATTTTACACCACTTTTGGGCCAATGGGGGGCGCTGCCCCTGCCCCCCACTAAATCCGCCCCTGATTTCTACACATTATTATAAATTAATTAAATAATAATAGCTGGTAGTATATTGACTCGCAAATCGCGCTTATATAAATATTAAATAAACAATTGATAAGTAAATAAAATAACGCATACTGACCCTTGCATTATCGTGTTTTTACAGATAAGGCTTATCGCACAAGATTGCCTCTTTGTTCATGCCTGACTGATAAGAATAGGAAAAATCGCGTTAAATAGTAGAAGTATATATTAAAATTAAGCACAAAAAAAATCGTTCACACGACACGAGAAAACTAATTTAGAGGGTCAATGAGCACCTAACAAATCAAAATATAATAACAATAAAATAATAGCTGCCCTAAAATATCGGGCGCGATAAATTCAAGAATTAGGCATTTACCGAAGAACGCTCTTCGCTGCCCAACTTCGTAATCGATTGAGCAGCTATCGCTTTACACTTTCTAACGAACGACCTCCTTTTAGAATCCATCGCGCAAACAGAATTACTTAGTCAATAGGTGAACAGAATAACAAACGACAGTCTAGGAAAGCAAAGAACAATAACTAGGCGAAATTCCGTGTACATAAGCGAATGGCGTAATCCTAGAAATGTTAACCATAAAATACCTAAAAAATAAGGAAAATGTTCAGGTTTTTCGCAAAACTCATATAAATAGAATTACAAAATCAGGTAAAGAGGATGTATTATCAAAAATCAAATGTCACTTACTACAGAACTGAGGATTACGGCCCACCTCATATGTTTTACAATTCGGCGTTTTCGGTAAATACTACAATACACAAGCACATTGAGGGTATGAGGGGTTATCCCCCAAACACAACTTTTGAGCAGCATACTCGTCCATAGGCCATTGGCGGACCAGAACCTATTGTTGGAATTGTGAAAGAGCGTCAAACGATGCCCAGCAGTATAATCTGAAGCATTTTTCGCTTAGTACTCTGTCCATTCATTCATTCAGACACTTTTTGTCCATTATTCTGTCCATATTTGACAGTCAGTCAAATCATCATTCTTATTATATTTGTTTTCTAGCAAACTTAATCACGAATATTCAAGAAGAGTAAAAAACAACAAATTAAAGCATTTTTACGGGTTGTGATAGGAGGGGTAAGAAATGGGAGAATATCTAAAAAAATCAACATAAACTCATCATTTTATAAGCGTCATAATTAGCCATGAAAATTCATGACGGACCCACCCCTCCTCCCCCTCCCCCCCCCCCCAAGAAAACTCGGTTTACAACTGACCGTGTGTAAGTATGCTGCAAAATAAACATATTTATGTTAAAAAACCATATATTCCATGTTAGACAAATCGTGTTCCACGTCGGGCAAACAGGTCACATATGAGAAAAATTACTGAACAGTCAACGAGGAAAACGCATAACATATTCTTAGAGCATGGAAAACAATCTCAGTAGGAGAGATGTATGTAAGCAATAGGTACATAATTTCCGTAAGTGAAGTTAATAATGAAAGAAAATATAAAAAACGATGTTTGTCCCATTATGAGAAGATCAAAACTTTGAGAAGCTATAGTAATATGTTTTAATATAAAATGTCAATCCAAGCAGACTGATATCTTGATTTTTGTAACAAAAGCTTAATTTAAAACTCATACTTCCATAAGTCATCGCAGTTTGTATCAAATGTCTTCTATGTTAGGCACGGTTTCCAACTTGGTCTATTTACCCTATGTCGTTCGTTTTATCAACAAAACCTACATGTTCATTATCCAGTGTTTTTGCATTTCTTGTATGTAGGTAATTGTAATAGGATAATTATAATAATTTATGTCCTAAATGATTATAAATAAAAATAAAATATTGCAATAAAATATTTCAATTCAGTTCAGTTCAGATGATTGATTGATTCGTTTGAGATTTTTGTATGGCTATTTCCTGTCCCATCATGTCATTGATTTGTACTTGGCAATTAGCAAAATTTCCATCGATATTGGCTTTGCATTACTTTTTATGGTCTGTTGAGAACTAGACCCAGGGGAAAGTTAAAATCCGGAAACGGAAATATAAATGGTAATGGAGATACGTAAGATCCGGAAATGGAAAATAGAAACGGAAAATGAAAAATTTACCATTTTCAAATTTTTTTTAACTGAAAACAGTTCTTTTTGAAAGATTAAGCTAAAATCGTGCACATTTTGATGTCTTCATTTGAAATTTTGTAACCATGGTCAAGATGGAAAAACCGGAAAATGAAAAACTGGATAAAATCCGGGAAATGGAAATCGGAAACGGAAAATGACAAATTTTCCATTTTCATTTTTCCACTCAAAATGATTCTTGATGTCCTAAGTTAGAATTTCATATCAATCACTCAAAATAGAAAATCGCCGGAATATGGATAATGGACACGGAAGATTGAAAATTTTCATTTTTAAATTTTTACTTAAAATATTTTGTTAATGAAGGATTAAGCTAAAATCATAAATATTCTGATGTTTTTATTTGAAATTCAGTTTCCATGGTCAAGAAGGAAAATCGCAAGAAAATGGAAAAAATGGGTAAAACCTGGAAAGCGGAAAATAGAGACGGAAAATGGAAATTTTCCATTATCAAAGTTTTCACTGAACGGTTCTATCATGAACGATTAAGCTAAAATCGTGGATAAGTTGATGTCTTTATTTGAAATTTCGTATTTATGGTCAGGGTGGAAAATCGTTGGGAAATGGAAAATGGCAAATGAAAAACAGAAAACAGAGGGATATAAAATTTCAATTAAGGACAAAAATAGCCACGATTTAAGCTTAATCATTCATAAAAGAACCTTTTCCAGTGAAAAAGTTCGAAGATGGAAAATATTTCATTTTCATTTCCATTTTCCATTTTCCGGGTTTCACCCACTTTTTTCCATTTTCCTGCGATTTTCCATTTTAGCCATAAATACGAAATTTCAAATGAAGACATCAAGATATACACGATTTTAGCTTAGTTTTTCATAAAAGAATCATTTTCAGTGAAACCAGATTTCACCTATTTTTCCATTTTCAATTGCCGGTTCCGGATTTTACCTTTTTTCAATTTTCCATTCCCATTACCGGATTTTACCCACGCCCGCTAAAACCACGCCAAAATTTAGTGTGCTGCCCATGTATGCTGACCTGTACCAAACTGAATTGAAGTATTTTATTACAAATGTTACAACCTCCACTCCTGTTCTTTCCGCATTTCAGATTCCATAACTCAGATAGGTAAGTCGGATTGGGGGTACTGATGTGTTTGGTGGTGCACAACCACTTTTTGCGTGTGTACACATAAGCTACATACATGATCCTGGGGGGTTGAGGGGGGTTCAGCCCCCCCCCTGAAAAAATTTTCAACCCTACAAAAATTCTTTTCAAACCCCCTCCAGTGTTTTTTGAACTCGGCAAAGATTTTTCCCAATATACAAAGACTTTTTGGGACCGTCTTTGTACATGTACAAAAGATTTTGGGGAAGACTGAAATTTCAAAAAAAGGTCTAAAATTCGCAAAATTTTCGGCGCTTTGCATCGAAATGAGTAATTGTGTGTTCTATGTATATATCTTTACAATTGCAAAAATTACATTTCAAAAGAAAAAATGCCGAATTTTTCGGCGCTTCGCGCCATTTTAAGATGATTCTTAGTGATTGTTGCCCTTAGAGACCCAAAACTTTGTTAAAATACACTACCAAAAGTCGAACAACTCTGTTTTTATCACACTAAAATCGCTACTGTATGAAATTATAGTACCCAAAAATTTGTGTGTTCAAAATGTACAATGATTTTTGGGAAGAAAAAAACTGTAAAAAGGTGTAAAATTCCCAAAAATTTTGAGCGCTTCGCGCCGAAATGAGTAATTGTTTGTCCTATATATCTTTAAAATAGCAGAATTTGCATTTAAGATGGAAAAATGTCAAATTTTTCGGCGCTTCGCGCCGTTTTGAGACAATTTTTAGAAATTTTTGGCGTCAGAAACCCAGAAATAAACTAAGATACACTACCAAAGATAGAAAACCCTGTTTTGCCACACTAAAATCGCTACTGTAGTATATTATCAGGGGCGGATTTAGAGGGGGGCGGCCGCCCCCCATAGGCCCAAAAAAGTGCGCAAAATTAAGGATTTTTGAGCGATTTTTGGCGATTTTTGGGTCAAAATGGCTAATTTTTCCGCCCAAGTCACGGTTCCGCCCCCCCCCCCCTCAGGGGTACCGCCACACCTGGGCGTGGGGGTTTGGGGGTATGCACCCCCCAGAAACCAAAATACCCCCCCAGAAATCAAAATACCCCCAGAATTCAATTTTTAAAAATTTTTTTTCGTTTTTTTCGCAAATTTTTGATGCCAATGGATAGTGCTTGATGAGAAACGTCGAAAAATGGTGTTTTTATCGCCATACCACCATTTTTAAGGCCATTTTTTGACCTTCAAAAAATCTTGCACCCCCTCCCCCAGAATTTTCTTTGCTGCCCATGTATGGGTACCGCCCCCCCCCTTAGAAAAATCCTGGATCCGCCACTGTATATTATAGTACACAAAAATTTGCATGTACAGAATGTACAAAGGACGGCAGTAATTATTTGCAGTCAACTGCAGGTAATATAGCACACAATGTAAAATTATATGCAGTCAAAAACCAGTGGCCTAGACTGCAGGTAACATAGCACACAAGATAAAATTAAATGCAGCCAAAAACCAGCGGCCTAGACTGCAGGCAATATAGCACATGATGTAAAATTATATGCAGCCAAAAACCAGCGGCCTAGACTGCAGGTAATACAGTACACAATGTGATATTAAATGCAGTCAAGTTCAATGTTTATTGATATGGGAAGCTAGCGCCTAGCTCGCATTTTAGCCTGTAGTAGATGGCTTTAGAAGGCACTTTTATTTGAGATGGTCTGGCAGATTTGCTTCCTAAATAGGGAATGTTTTTGCGCTGCATGGGTAGCAGCTTCAATAGCTGCCCATCCACCCATTAGCGCATTTTGATGGGCCAGCGTAAGCTCTGGTCCAGCATAATAGATATTGCGGAGCTGTTGCTGTTCTTGTCCCCATACTGGGGATTGTTTTACTTTAGTGGAAATAAAATTATACAACAGATACATATGATAACCCCCTCAGTCACAGTCCCCCGCCGCTTCCGAGACTAATCCAAAACATTGCCAAATGCTTTTTCGGAATCCTTGTTTCACATTGTCGAATAAATTTTGAAGCATTTTATTTCCACTAAAATCAAACAATTCCCCAGAATAAGGACAAGAACAAACAGCAACACCTACTCACTATCTATCATGCAGGACCAGAGCTTATGCTAGCCCATCAAAATGCGCTAATGGGTGACTGGGCAGCTATTGAAGCTGCTACCCATGCAGCAAAAAAACTTTTGGCTAAAGTAGAGGAGATTGGAAAGTCGCAGAAAGTTACGAGAAGGACATTTTCTAATTGAGTTTACGATGGGGAGTCCATATCTGAAAGAATTAGGTGGCAGTCAGCATTATTCACCAAGTTAAAGGCTGTTGAAGTTAATGTGTTTAAGGATGGGCGAAAAGTAAGCTCTGCTTTTGGGAATGTTTCAAATTAGTCTATGAAGCGTCAGGGGGCTGTGACTGTGCGGTATTACCAATGTCTCAGGCTTAGGCTTATTTATGTGCATTCACATTGATGCCAGTGCATGGGCTAAGCCTGAGATAAATGGAGCAAAAATTGCGGAGCGAGCGAAGTGAGTGGAGTAATTTTTGCTGCATTTATGCCTTAGGCTTACCCCATGAGCTGGCACCAATCTGAATCCGCAAGCAATTGTTTTCGCCACAATTTGAAAAGTGAAAAATACCCCAAACGCCATTTTTCCCCTTTTTTCGCCTATCCATAAGCACGTGAACTTCAACTGCCTGTAACTCGGCCAAAAATGGCGACCGCCACCTAATTCTTTCAAATATGATCTCCCTATCCCAAAGTCAGTTAGAAAATGTCCTTTTTTTAAAAATTTGACACTTTCCAGTATTCTCTATTCCTCCCAAACTTTCTCTATTGAGAAAGCAAATCTGCCAAACCATCACAAATAAAAGTTACTTCTAAAACCAGCTACTACAGGTTGAAATACGAGCGAAGCGCCAGCTTCCACAATCAATAAACATTCAACTTGACTGCATATAATATCACATTGTGTGCTATATTACCTGCAGTCTAGGCCGCTGCTTTTTGACTGTAATTTTACATCGTATGCAATATTGCCTGCAGTCTAGGCCGCTGGTTTTTGACTGCATATAATTTTACGTTGTGTGCTATATTACCTGCAGTTTAGGCCGCTGGTTTTTGACTGCATATAATTTACATTGTGAGCTATATTACCTGCAGTTGACTGCAAATAATTACTCCCGTACAAAGACTTTTAGGTACCACCTTTGTACATATACAAACGGACCTTGTACAAAAAACACGGCATTGGTGTAGCTGGTTCACATATGTATTAAGATAGCCACGTTATGAGTACGTATACAACAAGTATTATCCGGTGAAAGCTGCCACCTAACTGGTTTGATACGAGTCAAGTCGAAAACAAATAAGGCATTCATCAGATTTTTCCAGTAGATTCATGTGACTGACCAAAATGTTGGTGCCAGCGTTTAAAATAAGCCTAAGCAATGGGATGCAACTCGCGTCGCTCGCTTCGCTCGCTCCGCTCGTCGCATCCCATTACTCAGGCTTATTTTAAACGCTGGTACCAACATTTTGGTCAGTCCATGATACTAAGCCTAAGCCTAATCAGCTGGTAAACCAGCAAAACATCACGAATAGCTTGCAATCTTTATCGAAATTAAGCAGCGTTAGTCGATTGCTTATGGTTCTGGACTTTAGAGCAAGGGGTCCACGTTTCGAATCCGACTGCCAGCAACTTTCTCTCGTTTGCTCAGATGCTATCGACCGCACACATACGCCCTTATAATATGACTATGTTAATACATATGTGAACCAGCTACACGAATGCCAAAAACACTGCCCCCCCGCAAAATTGGCGATTTTTTAATAGTTCCCAAAATTTTCCTCAAAATTTGTAGAAAAGATGCTTTTTTAGGTGTCGCTTAAAAGTGCCAAATTTTCGGTGCTTCGCGCCAATATACTCATGTTTTGACTATATTTTGTTCAATTTATTGACTTTTTGATTTTTTTCGAAATTTTCTCATGTTTTTATGCTACAGACAGATAGAGCATCGTCAGAAACGTTGAAAAACGATGTTTTTGTTGAAGTGTACCTACCATTCTTGAACTTAAAAAAAGCACCTTTCCAGAATTCCCATGAGATGAGTGCCCGTATGATAACGTGCCTACAGTGTACGTGTTACTCGTCTTTATTGAGCGTATAATAGTACCTGCCGCAATTTCATAAGTTGTGAGTAGCAGCGATTTTACCCATACACTAAATTGAACGAATTGATTGTCAGCTAAATCTTCAATCTTAGCTGATTCCAACTGCAGTTCTGCGACTGGATGGAAAATTTTTGATTAAACCCCTTTGCAGTGCCATCGCCTGATACATATGTATGCTGCTACGATCGATCACTATTCATGCTGCACAGTATTTACATTTGTAAATGCATTATCAGACTCTTAGCTGGACTGCACTGCAGTAATTTATGGTGAAATGACGCATAAAAACACAGAAATGCTGAAATAAAAAGTAAATATGAAATCCGTGTATAGAGCTTGGAGGATAGGATACTACGATGATCAGACTTGTGCAGAAAGTCCTAAATAGTCCGTACTGGCAGGTGATGGTACCTACCATTCGAGCACATTATGTAGCTTATAAAATTTTTAAATTGTTTTTAATTAGGCCCGGGGATCGGGGCCTCGGGCCTGCCCTGACCTAAGCGCGAGTACTACCACCTACATAAATCTAAGCCTCAGCCTAGGAGATTCCAAGAAGTTTAAGAAGATACTTATTGCGACTATACTTTACACAACAGCAGTTACTATTGTAATTGAGAAGCCTAAAAATTGTACATGTCCGAAGAACCGCCACTGCGCAGTGTTCGGTCGCTTTCGTGAGCCGAACAAGTGCTCCATAACCAAAAAATTTGCGCTATTCAATCCGGAGATGAAACGTCATCTCGACGGCTTAAAGCGCAAAAGCTATAAATAGCACGCCCGAGCAGCAAAACGAGCTGACAGGAAAGCACAAACGAGCTGTCGGGAAATAGCGCATGAGTTCGATGAGTGTGTATGCGCACCGAAATTGCCCATTCTTAAACTTACATAGGTACCTACATTGTTTTTGATTTTTAACAATGGCATCTTCTATAATTTATCAAGTTCGACTTTTATGTTCGCTGATAACCTTAAAATATTTAATCTTTCCCTGTAATAATCAAACACTGCAGACGATAGGTGGGCAGCACCTAAATTCTGGGGTGGGTGCAAGATTTTTCAAAGGCCAGAAAATGGTCTTAAAAATGGTCATATGGCGAAAAGACACAATTTTCAACGTTTCTCATCGAGCATTGACATCAAAAAATTACGAAACAAACGAAACAATTTTTTAAAAATTGAATTCTGGGGCTGGGCTATTTCAATTGCTAGGGATGGGTATTCGGCCTTCTAGGGGGCATATCCCCAACCATACCCCCACGCCCACGTTTGCTGCATACTGATTTAGATGGAATTTCTATTTGGGCCACCGAAAATTGTTTACCTACATCATATTTTCGTCAGAAACGTTGAAAACAGCAAAAATAAACCTAAATTGTCTAGCACACTAAATTTACAAATCATTGCTGATAATTCTGTTTTTGTTCACGATTTACATAGGTGTTATGTAGAAGTATAATCTAAAAAGCTTCCTGGAGATCTACCTTAATCAGAAAATTTTTCTTTTCGCGTGATAAAAAAATTTAGTTAAGGCCTTCACTGTTTACGTCAGATCCGTCCACGAATACTCTTGTGCTTTATGGAACCCCTCATATAAGTGATATAAAGAGGCATAGAGGCTGTTCAGCGTGAATTTACTAAATATGGGTACATACTTGGATATCATAGTATACTGTGAAAAATAATCTGTTGTAGTAACGCTAAGACTTAGAATGTATCTCCGCTGCCACTAAACGTTAGTGTCATGCCGGCGCTAAATATTTGCGTTGATCGAATTTAAACATTTTCATGATGGATGTCAACGTAAGGCTAAATATTAGCGTGGATCCAAGGTGAAAATTAAGGCATTGCTTGTACATACGATGCTAAACTTTAGCGTCTGCGCTACCTGTGCATACAATACTAAAATTTTGCGTTGTCACACAGGTGGGTATTGGGGGCCTAGACCATACATGGGCAGCGACCAAATTCTGGAGGGATCCGATGGGGCAAAATTGCCAAAAATAGCACGAAAAATTCAATTCTTGGGGATCCATCGATTTCTGGGGCGGGGGTCCGCCGGATCCTTGGGATGGGGGGTCCAGACCCCCATGCCCATGTGTGGCCTAGATCTCCCCATATCAAAAGACCAAAAAATAGAATTTTTGACATGTTTTTTTACGCCACTCAGAACCCCAGAATTTAATCACTGTCCATGTATAGGCGATCCTAAAAAATTATCGAGCAGTCTGCACGTGTAATGCTAATATTTTGCACTCATTGGACGTTCATTGCATGCGTTAAATCGAAGTTTAAATTTTAAAATAAAGGCGGCTGTCCAATCAATACAAAACTTAGCACAACTGATATGCCATGGCGGCAATGCATTACAAAACAAAACGAGTCGTCGCTTTATTGACCTAAAATTACTACTACAAACGAGGTAAAACGAGGCAGAGGAATGCACAAAAGTAACAAGACACGAATAAATTTGACTGTGAATGCACAAAAATGAGCAGCGTGTCATTTGGCCCAAAATATGATAAAGCACGAACTCAATAAAGCACACGTTGCGAGCACAATTAATCACTACCAATAGGTATCTTCAGATGCTTCGCTTCGATTCCATCAACTTTCTGTGGGTAGGTACCTATTGCTTGCTCTTATGAAACTGTGGTTGGAAGTCCAAAACAGAAGATTTGCAAAAATTTTAGTTTAAAGCCAATTCCACAGTTTACGATGGGCCCATCTTATTTCTTTAAAAAAGTGAAGCCTAATTTTTTTAGGGTAACATTTAAGAAAAACTTCCAATTTGGCGCTTCAAAACATAAGTAAAATCAAACTTTGTGGCCATCTATGAACTTTGTCTTGTCATTACGTTACGGCTCAGTAAAAAACTGATCAAAATCCTCGCGTTTTTTTCGGGTCGGGTTGGGCGAACAGACCTCTGACACACGCGTGCTCCGGGTTGAACCCTGCGGGTTGGCTGCTACCCTGACTATTGCGGGTCGGGTGCGAGTCAAAAATGCCAACCCGATTTTCATCTCTAAGCAGCATTTTTGCGCGAGCGAGCGGAAATTATCTTCAGTGTAACCGCAACGAACCGCCTGAGCTTATTGTAAGAAAAAGTAGTACATGACCGGACAAACGATGTATACACTTGATAAATAACAAGGTGACTAAAATTTATTCAAATCAACTATTGCACTTAATTATCTATCCAATTAAACGCATTTTGCACATTAAACAAGGCTTCATCAGAAAGTGATAACGATTCATCAAGGTACACAATATCATCATCACAAATGCTACGACCATACACTGTAGTGTTAAGCAATTTAAGCATTGGATCAGTAACAGTAAAGGTGAAACAATTCTCGCCCTTCAAAGACAGTAAAAAACGAACACGTAATAAAGCGTCAGTAGTTTTGACATCTAAGCGATTTCGTACTTTGGTCTTCAGCAAATTTAATACAGAAAAACCGTGTTCAACGTTAGCATTAGAAAAGGGAAAACTTAAAGCAGACAATGCAAATGAGGTAATGTTTTGACTTTAAAACTAATGACTTTAATGTGCTTGGCCGTTTTGACATGATTAAAAAAAGCATCGTGTTTTGGGCGTCGATTAGCAGAACATAATTTACAGAGAGCAGAACCGCCTGAGAATTCTACTCGCCACGATTTGAAACCTGGTTCCCGAACACCGTTTTTTCCCAGCGATTTGGTTGACATTATAGACCAGACCCAAAATTTTTTTCCACTCTTTCCAACCATTTTCCACGTTTTTTGGGGGTCTAAAAACGTTTAAAACAGGCCGCCTGTATTCAAAAATCAGTGTTTTTTAAGTAGAAAATCCTATGTAAGCGGTGTTTGATGTACTTTTTGTAAAAAACAAAAAAGCATTTATGTATTGCAACGTCTGGGAAAAACACACTAATACAAAAAAGGGATGAAACTCGATAAGAAATATAAAAAATAAAATTTTGTATAAAAATTTCGCGCTCTACTGAAAATATCACGATCAGAATACGTTATTTCTGTTTCAATCTGAATTTCCTTCCTTCAGTAAAGCAGTTTAGCCAATTCTAAAGTCGCTTTTCACAATAAAAACTGTAATTTATCAAATGGCGTGAAGCCTCAAAAAATTTTGAAATTTTAGCTCTAGAACGCATTTTTGCATTACAAAAACTAACCAAATCCGTACAGAAGATAAGGATTTTCAATCGTAGCGTAGTTCTAAACCAGATTGTCGATAAAAATGCTGCAATTGGTGCAGCGCGGCTTAAAGGTTAATAACAAGTATGATTTAAATCAATTCGGCGCGAAGCGCCGAAAAATTTTCCAAGTTTTACCTTTTTTAAGACGCATTTTTGCATTTGGAAACCGGACAAAAGCGGACCAACTGCTTAGAAAACCGGACATCGAAAACCGGACATGACAGTCGACCGGACAAAACCGGAACTCAAGCCTGAAAACCGGACATAAATGTTCGGTTTCCGGACAAGTTGGCAACCCTGCACACGGCGGAAGCAATGTAATTGTTGTGCTATCTACAGTAATATGACAAATAAAAAAAGCGCTTCAGCTTACACGTGCTTGAAGAAAGTTCCGGAAATTGATTTGTGACGAAAAGTATAAAACATATACCTATATAGCTTATCCCTTCAACCTACTACATAAAGTCATTCAATAGACGGATTTCCTTTTTACTGAACCGCCAGATTCCTTCATCGCTCTCCCGATGATTTGTTAAAAACTTCGAAACCTACACGAGCTTAAAATTGACTCCTACAGTATAATAAAGACATTGATTTTCCGTGCGAGTTCGTGGTTCGTGCACTATAGTCTGCTTCATTTATCGGAGAGCTTTCCTAATAAGTTTTCGGAGGCTACAGTAAGTCCTGCTTTCTTATTTACTGTAGGTCTTCAGAGTTCGATGCACAGCAAACAAGGGATTTCCAATAAAATTTTTGGCTGCATAATTTATTAACGTCTTCCAGCAGATCAAGCAATTTGCAGATAAAAGTCGCGCATTAAGCTTATCACAAGTTGACACTCTAAGCATAATAGACTACAATTTTAACAAGCCGTCCGAGCTCCCAACAGTAAAACATCTGCTTGTCGTCGAGGCAACCTGGGTTCGGTGCCACCCGCCAGCCTTTTATTTGGCGCACCTACTGTAATATGTCTAAAGAGTTGTTTAAATGCCCGAATTAAATTTGTATGGACGATCTAGTGCCTTAAAAATGGAATATCAGCGTTCGCTCTAACTGAGCTTATCTAACAATTTTACAGTTATTGATCTTGTTACGCTTTGTTGCGTTTAAAATATTTACTGAAAACGCCTCTCGAATACATGAGAGACTATAGATTGACCCTCGCATTCCCGTGTTTTTTGAAGTCAAAGGTTCCCGTGCTAGGACGCCGTCCTGCCTGGTTAAAATGTACTTAGTCTCACTCAAAATAGCAAATATTAGTATCATTTTGTGCAGTTTTTTTATGCTCTTTCCGAATATGTTTGTCATTTTTTGCTCGAGTAATTTTGTAAGAAGTTAAAAGTAAAAAACCGCTACTATACTTAAGCATAGGCATGAGGTGGACATGCATAAAATAAATACAAATAGTATATTTTAGTTGACTAAAATATCATTTTAGGACTGTAGTAGCTGATAAAACAGCAGAAGCCCACCAATCTTGTACTAATCATTAGCCAAAACTTTTTTGTAATTTAAGTTTTTAGGTGATAATCATGAAAATATGCTAATTTTTTAGGATGTATAATTTTATTTACTAGCTTGAATATTTCAAATGATGTAACTAGGTCTAAAATGAGGCTAGACAAAGTTTTGTAGTCATACAAAACACAATGAAATAAATCGCAAAAAAAGTGATCGGCTAGGACGCCGTCCTAGTTCACGGGACGGGAACGCGAGGGCTAAAAAAGAGACCATAAGTAGGTACTTACCTATGTATTATCCACTTCACAAAACCTTGTATACATGGAACCGATTTTCAGCGCTCATGCGAGAGGCTACATACATAAATGGCTTCTATGCAGAAAACTCAATTCCGCTTCTACCAGAGGCGAGCGAAGCAAATCACGAACGTCACATATGTATTATTCAGATGACTGTCATACGCAGACGCACGGGTATGGGCGGTCTTATAGTCCACTTCATATTGAGTTTGGGTATAAATGTTAAGATTTTTTGGGAAGTAAGCCGGCGGATTACGATAATTATATATCAAATCAATGATACAATCGCAATCTGTCGGTTTATTGCCGGGAAGTTTTTAGAATTTATACCTAAACTTCTGTGAAACAGACTATAGTCACTTTCACACATGGGCGTGCGAGGGGGGTGGTAAGCACCCCCAGAAGTTGAAAATTCAAATTTTGAAATTGTTTTATTGCTTATTTAGCGATTTTTGATGCCATTGGATAGTGCTCGATGAGAAACGTCGAAAAATGGTGTTTTTTCGCCATACAACCACTTTTAAGACCATTCTTTGACCTTTGAAAATTTTTTTACCCCCCCCCCCCCGCCGAACTTCGGTGCTGCCCACCTATGGTCACTTTTGTTCCCTTTGGGTGGTATGGTATGGGGCATCTTTGGGCGCTATTTTTTTTGGGCGGCACCAAAGTGCAGTGGGGTGCAAGATTTTTTCAAAGGTCAGTAAATTGCCTTTAAAATGGTGTATGTACACCTGAGCGGGGGGGCGTTTGCACCCCCACCGAGAAACCAAATTACCTCCCCCAGAATTCAATTTTTAAAGTTTTTTTCGATTTTTTTTCGCAATTTTATAATGCCAATGGATAGTGCTTAATGAGAAACGTCGAAAAATGGTGTTCTTTCGCCATACCAGTTTTTAAGACCATTTTTTTACCTTTTGAAAAATCTTGCAACCCCCCCCCCCCAATTTTCTTGCTGCCCACGTATGGTGGTATGGCGGAGAAACACAATTTTTCAACGTTTCTCATGAAGCACTATTTATTGGCATCAAATAATTGTGAAAAAAACAAAAAAAAATTCAAAAGTTGAATTCTGAGGTTGCATACCATACCTGGGCGTGGGGGTTGGGGGAATGCGCCTTCCAGAACTAAAATACCCCTCCCCAGACATCAAAAATTCTTTCCCCCTCAGAATTCAATCGTTTAAAATTTGTTTTTGTTTTTTCGCAAATTTTCGATGCCAATTCAGTTCAATCGAACAGACGCTCAAAATTAAATTTAATAAAAAATTCTCCAAGGCCATTTTTGTTCCTTGAAAAAATCTTGCACACTTCCCCCGGAACTTTGATGCAGCCCACCTATGGTGCATACCCCTGCCCCGAACCCCCGCCCCCATGTTCAGGTATGAGCACAATAAGTGTCAATTACATTTAGTGATAAATTTAACCAATAAATGATACAGGGCCAGTACACCTGCATATTTGAATAAGTACATATGTAATGCGATACGAATTATATGCGTGTAAACTGAGCCCGAATCAAAGTTAAACACGTTTTATTCAGCTCCCAGGCAAGCACGTTGTCATTCTATATATAATTAATAATAGTAGAGTGACGAATACGACGAAAAATGAATGAAGATGATGACGACGACACAACAACGACGCTACAACTAAGAAGAACAGTTAGAATAGGGGCGAAAAATGGCGACCACATTGTTGTTGTTGTTGGTTAAAATCAATTATAATAATTAATTAATAATTCATTACACAATTAATGATAATGACGGAGTCTGGCGTTGGGCCAAAAAAACGTCGTCGAGGCCGACGTCGCCGTTGCCGCCGAACAAACGACGATTGTTCCGTGAGTACAAGGTGTGCACGAAATATAATGAAGCCGAAAAACAAACAAATCGTTGCTCACAAGTTGAGTGGTCGACGTTTTAGTGTTTTGAGTAGAATAAAATTACTGATATATATTATCGTTTTTTGTTATTATTTATAATAATAAGCGTTCGATTCGTCCGATAGGCTATTCTACACGCACAAATATTGTTCTAGCGATGCGATTGCTGCTGCTGCTGCTGCGGTTGCGAACGTTTCTTAGAATAGAAAAATTTAAATCTTAATTGAAAAACTTTCTAAACTAAAAAATAAGTTTGATGGAAAACTCGGACACGAAAACGACAACACATGGGCGTGGGGGTTGTACCCTCCCGGATTACTGTAGAACCCCAAAATTCGTTACGTAACATTGTTGGCAATTTTATTCATCCTGAACCCACCAGAATTTTCTCGACTGCCCACGTCTGGTAACGGCTCAAAATTTTTGGGAGTGAGTAGTCACCATCACACCTGGGCGTGGGAAAGGGTTTGCGGGGTATGCACCCCCAGAAATCAAAATACCCCCCACCAGAATTCAATTTTTGAAAATTTTTTCGTTTTTTCGCAATTTTTTGATGCCAATGGATAGTGCTTGATGAGAAACGCCAAAAAATGGTGTTTTTATCGCCATACCACCATTTTTAAGGCCATTTTTCGACCTTCAAAAATCTAGCACCCCCCAGAATTTTCTTGCTGCCCACGTATGGTAGTCACCATCACACCTGGGCGTGGGAAAGGGTTTGGGGGGTATGCACCCTAGAAATCAAGATAGCCCCCACCAGAATTCAATTTTTGAAAATTTTTTCGTTTTTTTTTGCAATTTTTTGATGCCAATGGATAGTCCTTGATGAGAAACGTCAAAAAATGGTGTTTTTCCGCCATACTACCATTTTCCAGGCATGGCCTGAAAAATGGTAGTATGGCGGAAAAACATCATTTTTCAACTGTTCATCGAGCACTATCCATTGGCATCAAACAAATTGCTAAAAACTAAAAAAATTTCAAAACTTTAATTCTGGGAGGAGTATTTTGGTTTCTCGGGGTCGGGGGGTGCATAACCCCCCAAACCCCACTCATGCCCAGGTGTGGTAGTCGCAGCCATTTTCGGGAAGGAGCGGGAGATTTTTTTCAAATTTTTCTAAAAACGGCAATTAAGCAAATAAAAATGGTCTGAAACGCAAGTTTTTGCCGAAAAAAATCGAGGGGGGGATGAAAAAAATCTCAGATTTAGGAGGAAGGACGGAACGACCGACTTTAGGTGAGGTATCCCCGTCAACAACACTGTTGCGTGTATAATAAAATGTTCCTGAAAATTGAAACAATTTAAACTTCCGGCAGCAAAGCTTATAAAATGGAAAAAAACGAAATTTCGGTCAAAAAACGTTCCCGGAAAAATTTGAAATTTCGTTAGAAAAGCGTTTGCAGTTATGTAAAAATTTTAAATAAAAAACGCGAAGAACGTTTCTAAAAAATTGAAAAAATACATCGGTAAGATAATTTTAAATAATACAAAACTCTGAATTATGATAATAACGCATGCGGTCTTTCTATCCTCCATTGTCTTACTGTGCATTCGAATCACCTACAGTAAGACTAAGAGCAGCCAAGTCTCAATATGCTGAAGGCATATATTATATACGTATTAGTCTTAGTCTATTTCACGAAACCTTAACCATCTCCTATTATTTTCACGCGGGTGTAAACCGGCCACAAAAGTGATTTGAACCGACGTTTAGATAATGAAGCTGATATGCCATCGGTGCGCAAAGATCAAATCTTCCGGCGGGAAGGGAGTGAAAAGCAAAAGCAAAACTTGGTAAATAGCCAAATGTTTCGTAAAAACGGTCCTATAGCCTATTTTGAACTCATAAAGTTAGTCATATACATGCTTAAGCGTGGGCATACGTGAGCAGCAAGAAAATTCTGGGGGGTGGGGTTGCAAGACTTTTCAAAGTTGAAATAATGGCCTTAAAAGCGGTGGTATGGGGAAAACACCATTTTTCGACGTTTCTCATTGAGCACTATCTATTGGCATCAAAAATTGCGAAAAAACGAAAAAAATTTTAAAAATTGAATTCTGGGCGGGGGGGGGGGGGGGTATTTTGTTTCTGGGGGGTATTTTGATTTCTGGGGGGTATTTTGGTTTATCGGGGTGCATACCTCACCCCAACCCCCCCCCCCCGACGCCAAGGTGTGGCGCGGGGGTATATGAGGGGTATGCACCCCCCCAGAAGTTGGAATGCGCCCCCCCCAGAAATCAAAATACCCCCCAGATTTCAATTTTTGAAATTTCTTTGCTTTTTTAGCGATTTTTTGATGCCATTGGATAGTGCTCGATGAGAAACGTCGAAAAATGGTGTTTTTTCGCCATACGACCACTTTTAAAGACCATTTTTCGACCTTTGAAATCTTTTTCACCCCCACCCCCAGAATTTCGGTGCTGCCCACCTATGGTATGCAGCCCCCAGAAACCAAAATAACCCCCAGAATTCAAGTTTTGAAATTGTTCTGTGTTTTTCTCGCAATTTTTCGACGCCAATGAATAGTGCTCGATGGAAAACGTTGAAAAATCGTCTTATTTCGCCATAGTACCATCATTTTTAAGGCCATTTGTTGACCTTTGAAAAAACCTTGCACGCCCAGAACTTCAGTGCGCCCACCTACGTTATAACTTATTCTGACGCAAATCGCAGGAAGTTTTGAGAAGTTGCTGAGATTTTCGCTGTTTTTATTCTGGAAAAATTTGTGCACGTGTACAAAGACGGTCCCCCAAAGTCTTTGTACATCGGAACAAAATCTTTGCCGAATACAACAACAACGCGCTTCTTGGCATCAGAAACTAGCTACACGGCCTTTTTGGATCACAAACATAGCTGTATAGCCTTTTTATACTAAAAATAGCTATTTAACCGTTTTTGGAGTCGATAAAATAGCTATATATAATTTTAAAAATTGAAAAAGATATATTATAGCATTTTTTAAGCTCACACGGTATGTTTCTGAGTACAAAAAAGGCTCTATCGCTAGTTTTCTGAGCCCAAATAGGCTCAGAAAACCCCTCCTCCGAATTCCCAAACTGCGCATGTCTGCTAAGAACCTAATTATAGTTTTATCAATTCGAGCATTACCGCCAAGCACGTAGCTGGTCCTCCTATTTTGGTGGGACCAACACCGAATTTTGGGGGGGGTCTACGCCAAAAATAGCACAAAATAACGCGTAAAAAGTCCTATGTTTCCGGTTTTTTTCTGAATTCGTGGGGGTCCGGACCCCAACCCAGTCCCCCACAGCTACGTGCCTGATTACCACTAATTTGAAATTTGAGGAAAATTAAATACTTATGGAACGCAAAATCGAAATTTCTTTTCTTACATGAATTCCCACAAAGAAGAAATTCCAAAATTCTTGAAGCACGTTAAAAGCGTCGCCGAAGTAGGTTTTTTAAAACGAAACTTCCGAGCACTGTTTTTTTTGTACGAGACAAAGATTTTGAGGCTCGTACAAAGATATTCGGAGTCATCTTTGTACAATGTGCAAAGACTTTTCGGGAGCAAAGTAATAGTAATTTTAACGTTTTTGGAGTATTTTTTGGCAAAATTTCTAAAAATTTTCGGCGCTTCGCGCCGAGTATCATAATTACATTCTATTTAGCTCCAGGCGCGGGCATTAAACACTACAAAATCTATCTGTAAGCATCTTTGTACAGATTGAAGCATCTTTTACATCTATTTCCACTGTTTTATAAAGATTTTATGCAGAAAAAAGAACTATTAATCAACTGTGCACTGTTTTCTGCCGTTTAAAGATAAAATTGACTCTTTTATCTTTGCGTTGCATTAAATTCATAAGTAAATTGGTGTCTATTATGAGATTCAGTCAGCACATTGCAATCGCTTATTATTTATAATTGTGTAACACAAGTTATTTTAACTAACTGAATCGAATTTTATATGTAATTTCAACCTAAGACTCATGAAAATTTTGGCGTTTCGGGCCGAACTAATACAACCAGCTGAATTTAGGACAAAGTTACACCTTTTTGCGAAGCGTGCGGATCACGGATAACAATCTAGTAGTATGTAAAAATGTGTACATTCAATTGCATATCTATACGTATGTACAAAAAAATTTCGCTCGTACAAAGACTTTTCCGGGGATCTTTGTACACGTACAAAAGAGGCTCGTACAAAAAAAACAGTGCTTCCGAGCGATCATGCATTTACTTTTATTTCATTTTATTCTACCTACTTACAAATCATACATTTCCCCAGGGGTGAGGGGCATACCTGTGGCGTGGGGAGGGTTTGTGGAATGTATGCAACCCGCCTCCCCCGAGAGACCATGCCCCCAGAAATAAAATACCCCCAGAATTTTTTTCGCAATTTTTTGATGCCACTGAATAGTGCTCGATGAGAAACGTTGAAAAATGGTGTTGTTTTCGCCATACCACCATTTTTAAGGCCATTTTTCTGACCTTTAAAAAATCTTGCACGCCCCAGAATTTTGGTGCTGCCCACGTATGGTGTATGGTGCGGGGGTATTACCATTGGTGGGCAGCACCAAAATTCTGAGGGGAGGTGTGTGCAAGATTTTGCGAAGGTCAAAAAATGGTCTTAAAAACCATTTTTCAACGTTTCTCATCGAGCACTATCCATTGGCATCAAAAAATTGCGAAAAAAACAAAAAATTCCAAAAATTGAATTCTGCGGGGTTATTTTGCTTTTAGGGGGGTATTCGGCCTTCTGCGGAGGGGAAGAGGTGTATACCCCGCCACCGAGCCTCCCACGCTCACGTACGGGTATTCCCCTAACCCTAGGTTTAAGACTCGAATCATTGTCAGACGATTTTGAGCTATCAAAGCGTTTGTGCCTGATTCTTGGGTATGAAAGTAACAAAGGTATAAAATTTATGGCGCTTCGCGCCGACCAACACATTTCTGTATTGTTTACACATCAAATGATTAGAATGAAGTTAAAATGACCTAAAAGTCAAAATATTCGATGAAGCCTTATATTTTTCAAATTACAAAAGTGAATAAACTAGTCAGAATTGGACAAAGTATTCAGAAATGCAATTTTGCACATTAAAACGTGTTATATAGGATGTTTCGAACATTTTTCACAGTTTACCTGCAAAAAAAGCTAAAACTCTGAATTTAGTGGTCCCAAATTTTTACACTTCATCGACCCCCCCCTTCGAGCTTTTGACCCTGGGATAGCATGGTTAGAGTACTTCGTGTACTTAAAAAAAACTGCTTCAACGGCTCGAAAATTTTTAGTCGGTTAATTTTGAGGGGGAGACAATGTTAGCATAAAAAGCTTACAATCTAACACTCTTTGCACTAAAAACTCGGGACACTGTAAACTAAAGCTAGTGTAAAGTACCGAAAAATTATAAACTAGATGAAAACTGAAATGAAAAAGAGCTTCATAATCTAATACATTTTGCATTATAGATTCCAAATACTGTAGGCTATAGCTAGTGTAAAGTAAGCGAAACCTATAGACTAGATAAAAAATGAATGTCAGAAATTTGACACTCTTTGCCTTGTAGACGCAGAGTAATGTAAGCGAAAGCTGGCGTTAAGTTCAGGAAACCATGTATGAGGTACAGATTAAAAAATGAAATAAAAAACCCCAATCCTCAACAATAGCACAACATGACTCAGATATCATTTTATAATTGAAATCGGTTTATTTGCTTGAAAATTCGTAAGCGATACTGCAATTTTGTGTAAAACATCCGTTGCATTGCATGCTAGTGTAAAGTAAGACAAACGTATGACCGATAAAAATAGCAGCATATTATTCAGATTCATAGTAGGAAAGTTTAATCATTTTACAACGTCTATTTGCTTAAATGGGTATGGGCTACTGTAAACTAGTGTAAAGCGTTCCGAATGCTGTAGGCTAGTGTAAAGTAACAGAGGTGCATGACAAGATTAGATACGTTGCTTGCGTATATCCAAAATAACGGCACGTAATTCATCTCCGAATAAAATAAATCTATCACATTACTCAGATATCCAATAATTTGCTGCACCGTGTTCAAAGTACCTAGGATAATGTAAGCTAGTGTAAAGTGTTAGAAAAATAAGAAAAAGATGAGTCTGGTAATGCTCTTCATTAGCCCGGACTATGTAAATCGACTTCAACATAGTTTTTACTAAGAAAGCTGTCGTTTTGCGTAAAAATCTGCAAAAAAATCTTCAACCTCTGTTGGTGATACTGTAACGCAATGTGTAAAGTTAAAAACGTATGACGAGGGCTAGATAAAAAATGATAAATTATGTAAAACTAGTTTATAACCTCCCAAGCTCAGCAGCATTTAATTCAACTTTCCAGCGAGTAAATTTCTTTGAACTTATTTTTATTATTACTATTATTGTTTAGCATTATTGTATTATTTTAATATTTTATTGTTTCTCATTATTTTTGTTTTTATTTTCCCTTTTTTAATTTTCCGCCATTCAAGTGAATACGGGATTCAGTAAATCGCTACACGATATTGTAGTGTAAAGTAACGAAAATGTGGCATAAATACCTTGCGATCCTCCTCTTCGCGTTCGCGTTTCTCGTAGTGTGTAAAGTCGTCGAACAGGGACGTGGTGTGCTGATAATTGTGAATAATCTTCAGGACCTGGCGACCCTTCTCCGCCGGAACCTCCTGCGTGTCCCTCGAGTTGGTCACGGGCTTGTTCTCGTTGTTCTCCAAACGTATGTGCCTAAGTTGGCTGTTGGGCACGTCCTTGACGTAAATCCACTTTACACTAAACTGTCCCTTGTACTTGTCCTGCGCCCAAACGCCCACGCTCTTACAGTAATCCACCGGGCTCGTCATACGAGCCACGCCGCAAAAATGCCCCGAACCGTTCACCGACGCGAATATGTAAACGGGACCTTAAACGGCGTACGAATCAAGAACGACGTTAGTGTAAAGTGACGCAGACTAAAACAGTGTAAACGATGAAAAAGTTGTTTAAATCTTATAATTCCATTTAATTTTATTACTCATTACCATTCGTCGACGCGAATACGTAAACGGGACCTCAAAGGGCAAAAGGTGAAATATAAACATAAGTTTAAGTGTAACGTGAAGCGGACTACAATAGTTTAAACACGAAAAATCGATTCCTTGAATTATACGAAAAATTGATTCCGTGTATTATTTTAAATTTGATTATTTCATTATTACTTACTAAGATATAGCATGTCACTGAAGGGAATATTCAAACGGGACCTCAGTACCGGAAAATGTATAGTGACGCAGACTGCAACAGTGTAAACGAGGAAATAATGATTATATGAATTAGTTTAAATTTAATTGTTCAATTTTATTACTTACTAATGTATAACGAACCTTTCATCGACGGAATATAAAAACGAAACCTTTTTAACGGCGAAAGAGTCAAAAACGAAGTGAGTGTAAATTGACGCAGACGACAGAAGTGTAAAGAGAAGAATTTGTTTTGTAAAAATTTAATTTTTATTACGCTTACCGTTTAATAATTTTATTGCACTTATTATTATTTCAAATCTTTTTCAAATAATAATAAAAATTTAAATAAATTCTAATACAATTTGTAATTCAATCTGAATAACAAATCGAATTTGTCAATAAAACATTACAAACGCAAGCGGGCGCCAGTTGAGACTGTAAAGCGAAATCTGTTTAAACAGTCAGCTTGCCGAAAAGCGTCGTTGCGTAAAGAGGGTGAAATTTTCGCAGTTTTTATATTGAATAAATTGTTAAGTCATTTGGGCTATTAGTTTGCACGGCACGTTTTGCTCGGCTCGCAATAAATCGAACGGTAATAAAGAGCAATTTAATGCACCCAATCGTTCACTGTCGCACGCATTTGATTCGGTTTACACTACTACAATAATCAACTTTTGAAACTTTCCAATATTCCGGAATTTTCTGGCGTTTTTCGCCCAACGCGGGCACAAAAGCGATATAGTGGTGTAAAGTGACTAATCCGAGTTTTAAACATTTCGAGAGAGTAATAAACTGTAATGACGCCGTGCTATACATACGCAACGAAACGTTGAGCATATGGGTCGGTGGGCGATTCGCCTTACATAATCCAACATATGTACATACGCGCCATACAGGCACATGAGGGGTGAAGAAGGGGTATTACCACATCTGGGCGTGGGGAGTGGGAAGGGTATGCCCCTCCCCCAGAAATCGATTTTGAAAAATTTTCGGTTTTCGCAAACGTCTGAAAATGGTGTTTTTTCCGCCATACCACCATTTTAAAGGCCATATTTTGACCTTTGAAGAATCTTGCACTCCCCAGAATTTTGGTGCCGCCCAACTATGGATATAAGGCCCCGCTGAGGGAACGGCCAGAAAGGTACTGTCCGGCGATTTCGAGCTGGCGGAACGTTTTTTGCATCATTTTTGATGCCATCTCAAAAATTTCCCGATTAGTACCACTATGTATGTACTTTTTACCCAAAGAGCCCCAAAAATTGATTAAAACCTGTATTTTTAGAGTTAAAAAAGATATAATACAGTCAAAATAGGCTAGAAATGCTTTTAGAATGCAAAATTACCACGAAAAGACGTTTTACAGGCTGTTTTGACCATTTTGGCCGTTTAAACAACAAAAAATTCAAAAACGGTAAATATACTGTTTATTATTCTGAGATTTCGCCCCCCCCCCCCACGCCGTGCCGACCCTGACCTTGACCTTGCGCGGCTATGATACGCGCCAATATTTTGCGCCTTTGGTTCATTTTTCAGACACTTACTTGCTGTTTTTATTGTCGAAAGTGAGAAGCTACATAATTACTCGAATATCATATACCACCCCCTATTTGTACATCTAAAAAGACACATTCCCACCTCAAGGCTAACTGTCCGTCATCCCTAAAATGTAATCCCCGTCCGTTCCCGATTTTAAAGAAATACTTAACGTTTTCAGGAGCTTTTTTAATATTTTAGGCCAATAATAAAAGGTCATTTAGCCCCACCCGCGCCTTCGCTAAAAATGACCGACTATCTTTTCACCGTAGGTGAGGCAGCGCCAGAATTCTGGTGTTGCAAGGTTTTTCAAAGGTCAAAAAAATGGTCTTAAAAATGGTGGTATGGCGAAAAAACACTATTTTTCTACGTTTTCCTCGAGTTCTATCCATTGGCATCAAAAAATTGCGAAAAAACCGAAAAACATTTTCAAAAATTGAATTATGGGGGAAGTTTTATTTTTTGGGAAGGGTAATCGGCCTTGTTGGGGGTGCATACCCCACGAACCCCCCACGCCCATGTGTGCTTGCCACCTCAAAATAAAAAAACAATTCAAAAAAACTGATTTTTCATCTTAAAGCCGATCCCTAGATGGTTTACGAGTACAGTGCTCGCCATGAAACATGACGCACTATAATCGTCAGATTTATATTAGATGATGCGTCGCGAACGCCGCGTTCCGAATCTATAATGCGCTATCATCTCTTTTTTATTATTCTGGGATATTTATCTGTATCATGCCTTTAATCTGGCGATGCGGACGGCGCAATTTAGCTATTAATAGCGCCAACAAGAGGGAAGCGCGCACGTGAATGCCGGAAGCGCGCACGTGCCTGAATATAGAACGTCATTCACGTGCGCGCTTCCCTTTTGTTGGCCCTATTAATAGCTAAATTGCGCTGTCCCACATCACCAGATTAACGGCATGGTACAGATAAATATCTATAATAAAGAAATGATAGCGCATTATAGACGAACGCGGCGCTCGCGACGCATCATCTAATATAAATCTGATGATTATAGTGCGTCATGTTTCATGGCGAGCATTGTATATGGCGAAAAAAGACAGAAATTTCCAAATGTAAAAATTGTTGGCCGGACCAAACAAAAAACGATTTTGGCATTTTTCTATGACCCCGGACCCACCGGCCGCCATAAAGTCTGACTATGTTGGCCTTTTCAGTTGGTTAAACTGTCCGAGTGCAAAATCTGAATTTCTCAGCTAACTTCCCCCCTGTCCGATGATGGCCAAAATATTCGATTCCGAGCAATGACCAGAAACGACACTCTCAACCTCAAACGACCCGTCCACCCAAGTGGTGACCTCGTGACCTCCAAAACGTCGGCTTTATTCCTTCAACTATGTAGCTTCCTGGACCAGCCAAAAACCACGCCTTCAGATGACCCGCCCGACCCGACTGTCCCAGCCAGAGGATCAGAAAAGCTGAATTTTTCGCATATACTGTTCTCGCAACGAACTTTGTACAATAAACAAACAATTGAGTTTATTTAGGAGCGCTTTTTAACGACCGAATCGCCGAAGACCTAGAGAGTATCCTGTCCAAAGGAGGGCGGCATCAAAATTCTGGTGGGGGGTGCAGGATTTTTCGAAGGTTAAAAAATGGCCTTAAGAATGGTGATATGGCGAAAAAACACCATTTTTCAACGTTTCGCATCGAGCACTATCCATTGGCATAAAAAATTGCGAAAAAAACAAAAAACATTTCAAAAATTGAATTATGGGGGGTATTTTGGTTCTGGGGGTGCATACCCCTAGGAACACCCCCCGCCCAGGTGTGATGCTGACATGCTTCACTTTAAGAAAACGCGACCTAAACGCTTAGGTCGGATCGTTTATGACTCAGTGCACATATCGTATATCATGTGCATATGTGCATACGAATTGCACGAGTTTAATCAATATTAATATGCTCTACGTCGCTGAGTCGTAAAGGGTCCGACCTGAGCATTTAGGTTGCATGTTCTTGAAAGTAACCAGCGCTTCGCATTGTTTGGGTCGCGTTCTCTTAAAGTAAAGCGTGTCATAATCATACCAAAATACCCCCACTGTTTTTTTTTGTACGAGACAAAGATTTTGAGGCTCGTACAAAGATTTTCGGAGCCATCTTTGTACAATGTACAAAGACTTTTTGGGGCAAGGTAATAGTAATTTTAACGTTTTTTGGAGTATTTTTTAGCAAAATTTCTAAAAATTTTCGGCGCTTCGCGCCGAGTATCATAATTACAATCTATTTAGCTCCAGGCGCGGGCATTAAACACTCCAAAATCTATCTGTAAGCATCTTTGTACAGATTGAAGCATCTTTTACATCTATTTCCACTGTTTTATAAAGATTTTATGCAGAAAAAAGAACTATTAAACAACTTTGCACTGTTTTCTGCCGTTTGAAGATAAAATTGACTCTTTTATCTTTGCGTTGCATTAAATTCATAAGCAAATTGGTGTCTATTATGAGATTCAGTCAGCACATTGCAACCGCTTATTATTTATAATTGTGTAACACAAGTCATTTTAACTTGCTGAGTCGAATTTTATGTGTAATTTCAACCTAAGTCTCATGAAAATTTTGGCGTTTCGGGCCGAACTAATATAACCAGCTGAATTTAGGACAAAGTTACACCTTTTGCGAAGCGTGCGGGTCACGGATAACAATCTAGTAGTATGTAAAAATGTGTACATTCAATTGCATATCTATACGTTATATGTACAAAAAAATTTTCGCTCGTACAAAGACTTTTTCCGGGGATCTTTGTACATGTACAAAGAGGCTCGTACAAAAAAAAAACAGTGCCCCCTATAATTCAATTTTTGAAATGTTTTTTGTTTTTTAGCAATTTTTTGACGCCAATGGATAGTGCTCGATGAGAAACGTTGACAAATGGTGTTTTTCGCCATACAACGATTTTTAAGGCCATTTTTTGACCTTTGAAAAAATCTTGCACCCCCCAGAACTTTTGTGCCACCCACCAAAGGTCATAATCCTCTTCGGGTCTCCAGCGATTAGGTCGTGAAAAAGCGTTCTTAAATAAACTCAAACGGTTCTTTATTGTTCAAATATCGCGGCGAGCGTTGTACATGTGTAAACAGTTTTAATCACGTTTGGTTGTGTTTAAATATATCACGCGCAAGATACGAACTTTTAACAATAAAGAAACGATTGAATTTATTTAGGAGCGCTTTAAATCAAAAAAAATAAAAACATCAAGAAATTGAATCAAAATATAGAAAAACTGTGGAAAAAGTTTCGTTTTAGGCCATTTTCGAAAGTGTTTTAAGATTCAATCCTAAAATCAATCATTAAATAAGTTCAATAAATTACTTAAATTAATAATTAAAGGAAAAATAGAAACCTCGGCCTCGAAAGCGAATCGAGGTGAGGACCAGCCAGGGTCAAAGGTCACGCAGACCATTTAGTTAAACACGAGACAACATTTCTTCGCTTATGTGTAATTTTTTTTGCCTTTTGCTTCGAAATTTTAATTTTTAATTTTCGAACCATTCAAAGACCAAACTCTAAATTTAAAAAAAACGCCAAGAAGCAGGGGCGGATTTAGGGGGCGGGCCCACCCCCATTGGCCCAAAATAGTACGCAAAATTAAGGATTTTAGAACGATTTTTAGCGATTTTCGGGTTAAACACAGCTAATTTTTCCGCCCAAGTCAGGGTTCCGCCCCCCCCTTAGGGGTACCGCCCCCCTTAGGAAAATCCTGGATCCGCCACTGCAAAGAAGTTTATTGTAGTGGATGCACCAGAAAGTCCAATCACTCGATTAACTGGCACATAAAACTCCTAATCCTCGACTTGAACAAAACCCCCAAAATATAGCCGAAAATTATAGATTGCGACATAGAAAAAAGCATAAAATAAAACAGTACAAAAACATAACGGTCAAAATGAATATAAGTAAAGGCACGCGTGTAGCTGGCCGTACTTTTTTGGGGGACCAACACCAAATTTCAAGGGGGGGGGGTAAGTCCAAACTGGCCAAAAATAGGGCAAAAGAACGTTTAAGAATCCCTATTTTTCCGATTTTTCTGAATATTTTTTGGAGGTCCGCACCCCCCCCCCCAGAAATACGTGCCTGTATATGTGGCGGGCGAGCAATGACCCGCCAAACATTTGTGCGATCGGCCGAACATTTCGAGTCATTTTTTAAGCGCCAAAAAAACAGAGAAAATTTTAAAACGGGAAAAAATAAATAAAAACGCAAAATAGAGCGAAAAAACTGTTTTTACACATATTATCATTTTTTAAAATAAATATACGCTACAGTAACCCCTACAGTAATACGGCTCAACCCGACTGACCTTTGCCCTCGCGTTCTTTGTACGTCTGATCGAGCCGCTTGTTGCCGTGCTCGGTCGAACACCAAATGCCGTATTTGATCGATCGGTGAAAATCGTCCTCGTTGTATGACTTGATGACGTAATACCGCGCGTCCTTCAGCGGCAAATTGAATTCGCGCGGATTGTAATCGTTTTCGCGACGCAATCGCTCCAACACCGACGACGGCGGCCCGACGGCGGCGCCGCCGTCGCCGTCGCCGACGTTTTTCGTCGACGACGCTTTGGCGCCGCCGCCGCGAGCTCCGACCGGCGTCGCGCCGGCGGCCGACGCCGACGACAGCGTCGTCGTCGAGCGTCGCGACGCCGCCGCCGATGTCATTAGTCGATCGTCCGCCGCTGACGTCAGCGAATCGCTGGCGCCGTTGACGACGGCGTTCGCGCCGCCACCGCCGCCGCCTATTCCGTCGCCGTAATAGGCCGAAGTTAAAGCGTAGCCGCCGCCGTCGTTCATGAAACCTGAAATCGAAGGCGAAAATTCGCGTACGAAAGAGATATTAACAAATATATAATTTATATCGAAGCTTATTTTTTACATTTCATTTTTATTATATTTATGATTTATATTTTATATTTTAATTTTACTTTCATACGTTTATTATGTTTATTTACTAAATTTAATTTTGCCATTTTATTTTAATTGATATTCTTTATATATTCTGCAACCGATTAGATTTTTCGAGAATTAGGGGGAAAAATAAAGAAAATACGTATTGCCGAAAAATTAAAAAAACCATATACGAATAAATTTAAAAAATTAAGAAAAATACAAATACAAAAATGAAAAAATTAAATAAAAAAATTTAAAAATGTTAAGAAAATATTACAAAATTAAAAAAATTAAAAAAATGCTAAGAAAATATTACAAAATTGAAAAATAAATAAGATGCGCGTAATAAGACAGTGAAAGAGTCGAATGACTACATAATAATGATGAATGTAATATGAACCTCTAGAATTCAAACTTGTAGATAAACAGCCCTGAAAACATGATTTGTTGCATGTTTAGCACCGTCTTCACTCGAGAATTGAATTGTAATGTAAAGTGTAAACCCCATAATATGTGTGTACGTATAATCGCACGAAAGAATGGT
Source organism: Mermis nigrescens (assembly GCA_036768485.1). NCBI lineage: Eukaryota > Metazoa > Nematoda > Enoplea > Mermithida > Mermithidae > Mermis > Mermis nigrescens. Next base: position 217,415 of record JAVLUZ010000738.1, read on the forward strand.
CCAAAAATTGTTTTCTTCAAAATTGAAATAATGAGAATAAAATAATGTAGGCAATTTCATTTCATGCTGAAATACATGCCAAGCTAATGTGTAGGTGTATATGCAACGTGAAACGCATTCTCGACGGTTAGATTATTGGATGCACAAAGGATGCACAAAAATGCAATCTATCGATCGATTGATAAAGCAAAAGCAGTCGAAAAATGAATAAAAAAATTTTTCGTTCCTTAGGCTTATTTTATATTACATACATATTTTATCTTTTAGGTAATCTTCTAATTTTAATTAGTTTTTGGCTTTGATATGTATTCAAATTATCAATAACTGATTTTTTCGGAATCGGATGCGTTATAACAAGTAAGGCTAAAATTTTGGGATAGGATAATCGGTCTTATTCAGCGCGGGGGGCGAAAAAATGACATTCTCCTATAAGTAGCCTAAAAGGGTTCATTTTTGCCAAAAAAAATTCGGGAATAGCAGCGGATATATTTAATGTTTAACATTTACGGAATAATTTTCGATAAATTTATCAATTTTTGGATGCCTTCGTACTACACGAAACGGAAGGGATGGGGATGCTCACCCAAGCATACATGCAATGATTCCACATTCCGGAGAGGGGTCCCGACCATACATGCACAGCATGGGAATTCTGGGGGGTTGAAAACCTAAAGTGCCTTTCTTGGGCCCAAAAATGGCCGGTACGTGTTAAAAAACATCGTTTTCTGGAGTTTCCGACGATACTCTATCCCTTCTAGAGCATGAATTCATGATAAAAATTTCCGAAAAAAGTCGAATAAATTCGCCAATATATCGCTTGAAACATGAATATATGGCGCGAAGCGCCGAAAATTTGGCGATTTTGAGCGAATAGATAACCAAAAACCCTTAGAAAGACTTTTTTGTATCAATTTTCAGGTAAGTTTAGGAAACTTTTGAAAAATCGCCAATTCTGGGGGAGGGTGAAAAATTTTTTTCGGGGGGGGGTGAAAAATGATTCTCCGCGGGGTGAAACCCCCCAAACCCCCCAAGATCATGTATGGTCCCCTTCATTTTTAGAGGGGGCGGGGGTGGGTTGCACACATAGGCGTGGGGGAGGGGGGTTCGGGGCATAGTTTCACAAGATCAGGGTCGGCAGGGAAGGGGTTAAATCCCAAAAATTCAAAACATTAAATTCAATGTTCACGATTTTTTGCCCTTTTAACGATCAACTTGGTTAAAATAGCCCATAAAACGTTTTTTCGTGATAATATCGCATTTCAAAATAATTTTTAGTCCATTTTGACAGCATAATCTCACCTTTAACATTAAAAAATGTAAAACTTACCAATTTCGGGCGCTTTTCGAGTAAAAGTACTTGGAAGTACTAATTTTGCGCGAAGCGCCGGAAAACTTTTGACGTTTTAACTTGTTTTGACCTCAAAAATGATGCGAGAAATGTTCCATCAGTTCAAATTCGCCTGACAGTACCTGACCGACTGACCCTTCAGGCGGTAATACCTCACCCCCTATGTGCATGTATGGTTGTGGGGGTTGTACCCGTCCAATAAGTTGAACCCCTCCCCCAGATTACTGTAGACCAGTGTTTTTTGTACAAGGTCCGTTTTTACATGTACAAAGATGGTTCCTACAAGCCTTTCTATATTTTGTACACATAAAGTTTTGGGCACTATAATACGGCAAAGAAGGCGACCTTAGTGTGGCAAAAACAGAGTTGTTCGACCTTTGGTTAGCGCATTTTTGCTAATTTATGAGTTTCTGAGGAGCAAAAATCAGTAATAATCGTCTCAAAACGGCGCGAAACGCCAAACAATTCGACATTCCTCCTTTCGAAATGCAATTTCTGCTATTATAAAGATATATAGGACACACAATTACTCGTTTCGGCGGGAAGCGCCGAAATTTTTTGAAAAATTTTATGTCCATTTTGCACTTTTTGCCTTCCCAAAAATCTTTGTACACGTAGAAAGACGGTCCCCAAATGCCTTTGTAAATCGGGGAAAATCTTTTGCCAACAAATAAAAAACGTGCTGTAGACCCCCCAGAATTCTATTTTTAGTAAGATTTTCGGTAATTTCATTCGCCCCCTCCACCCACTCGAAATTTTAATAGCCGCCCGCGAATGGTGAGACGTACTCGACCCCTAAGTTTCGGCCAAAAACGGCGAAGTAACGCGTAAAAATAATCAAAAAACGCGACTGTGTCCCAAAAATCGGGAGCGGGTCAAAAATGTACAGGATTTTGGGGATATAGGGACGTCCCAACTTTGGTCGAGTGATCCCCAAACCGTATATGTAAAAGCGTGGGATGGGATGTATCCCCACCCAAAGTCTGACGTCCTCCCACCATCCCCGCCAAAGCCAGAAAATTGTTGACCCCCCTCCATTTTTGGGAAAAATCGAGTGTTTTGGCCGTTTTCAGATATTTTTGGCCGTTTTGAGCCAAAAATTGGAGGTCATCCACCAAACGCTAAACGTTATACGTACATGCATCCAATGTTGATTGCCCCAAAAGCCGGAAATTGGTTCTGGGCGTGGGGGGTTTGGGGGTCAGCCTCCTCCCCGAAAAACCAAAATAACCCCCAGAATTCAATTTTCTCGAAATTTTTTTTGTTGGTTTTTTTTCGATGTTTTTTGTTTGTTTTTTTTTTCGCAATTTTTTGATGCCGATGGATAGTGCTGGATGAGAAACGTTGAAAAATGGTTTTTTTTCCGCCATCACCAATTTTTGAGGACACCCTCAGAATTTTTGAGCTGCCCACCTGGGGTCCTAATACACGTGAAACGACCCCAAATGCCAAATTTAGATTTTGCAATAATTTTATAATTTTATTTTTTTTCAAATAATTTGCAATAAATTTCGTGCACATTGTTAAACGGCGTTTAATGTTCAAGCAAAAACGACGGTAAAGATAAAAAGTCTATTGTAAACAATTTTTTGGCCGGAAGCCAATTCCAGGTTTACACGAGAGCGGCTCAAAAGATGCACAATTTAAGCATTTTTTGTTTTCCTAAATTTTCATTATCTTACGTTTGTCTATTTTCTATTAAAGAAGTTTTTAAAAAATTCACGTCATCATACAAATGTCGAAAATTTTCCGAAGAGTGGGCGAAAAATCGTCCAAAATTCTTTCCAAAAAACAGGGTGTATTAAATTTCCGGATGAAAATATTTTAAAAAATTCAAACGTCTTCAATAATTCGAAATTTTTTTTGGAGCGGGCGGAAAATTATTGAGAATTTTTTTATTACAAAAAAATCGGCGCGTATTCACTTTCCGGTTAAAAAAACTTTTTTAAAAAATGTACGCTTTTAATTGAGTAGAAATTTTTTTCTCGGACTGCCAGGCGTATATTGAAAAAATTAGCTAGTTTTATAATCACATTTCGAGTTTTTGAAATTTTTTTGGCAGCGGGCCAAAAATTGCGCAATTCGCCGAAAAATTACGCGTACTGTGGCTGCTCATGGTACGTTGCCCGTTGACGACGGCGCCCAGCCAATTCGTCGTCAAATCAGTGTCGCCCGCCGCCGGCGTCTTATCGACGAGCGTCGGCGCGCCGCTGCCGACCGCCGGCGTCCAATACGGCGTCGTCGTCGACGACGCGTAAACGTTCAACGGCTGCGGCGACGGCGGCGTCGGCGACATCGCCGGCGGCGCGACGGCGATCGCGGCGGACGTCGGCGGCGACGCGGCCGCCGCCAACGACGGCGTCGGCGCTATGGGGCCGTTTTGAGCCGTCGGAATTTTTTTCTTATTCGACACTTGGCCCAGCGACTGCTGCTGGTGGGGGTTTTTCTCCGGCTGCTTGACTATGCTGGCCCAGGTTTTCTTGGCCGGCGCTTGCGCTTGCGGCTGCTGGTGGATCGATTGCGGTGGCTGCTGCTGGTGAAATTGCTGGTGATGCGCGTGCAACGCGGCGGCGGCCGCTGCCGCGTGTTGTTGATTATTGGTCGCTTGCGCCGCCGACGCGGCCGCCGCGGCGAGCGTCGCTTGCGCGGCGACGAGCGGGCCGCCGAACGCCGCCGCGTGGTGATGATGGTAGGCGGGCGACGGCGCCGGGCCGAGTCCCAATCCCACCGCGCCCATCATTTGGTGGACGGATCGCGGCTGCGGCGGCAGCGGCGCGGCAGCCGCCGCCGCTTGCATGTGCTGGTGGTGCGATTGTTGCTGCTGCTGCTGTTGCTGCTGGTGGGGGTCGTCGAACGACAAGCGGCCGAAATTGTGCTCCAATTGGTGTTGATGATTGTACATTAGCAGGTTGGCGCCCGGGCCGGGTCGAAGCTAACGAACAAGAAACAAGATAAATCAAATCATTATACATAATTTATTACTAAAATTATTAATTATAATAATTTTAATTACATAATTTCAATAAAATTAAGACGGTTAATAGTGCATTCCTCGTTAATGATAGTTCGGTCTGATATAACATAGGACGTTACAGAACGTCGTCGTACGTTTTAACAGTGCAGTGTTACAACTTCAGGCGACGTTCCATGCACAAGCATAGCCTTAACAATCCCCAACAAGGCTTATTCATTTGTTAAGTGTTTCCTGAGAGAAATGGATGTGATTGCTGCTGGAAAACAGCATTCAAATCACGGTTTTTTTTGTATTCGGCAAAGATTTTTCGCGATGTACAAAGACTTTTGGGGACCGTCTTTGTACATGTACAAAGATTTTTTGGAAGACAAAAACTGCAAAAAAGGTTCGAAATTCGCAAAAATTATGCCAAATTTTTTGACGCGAGACGATTATTACTGATTTTTGCCCTCAGAAACCTAGAAACTGCTAAAATACGTAACCAAAGGTCGAACAACTCTGTTTTTGCCACACTAAAATCGCTACTCTACCATATTATAGTACCCAAGAATTTGTGTGTACGAAATGTACAAAGACTTTTAGGGACCATCTTTGTACATGTACAAACGGACCTTGAACAAAAAAAACACTGATTCAAATTATAATTAATTCATAGCCAACAGAGTAAAAAAATGAGGATTTCCTTTAATACTAGTACTTAAGTCGGAAAAAAACAAGGATTAAAAAATCCGCAATGAAATAAATTAGCATACTGTATAATTTTTTAAAATAAAAATTTTCCCCACACACACACACACGCAAATAGTTTTGAAAAAATAGATTTTATCAAAATAGATTTAATTAAATAAAAATAAATAGATTTGCCAACAAAGGTTTTCTTGGAGGGCGGTTTCGACCCCCACCAGAATGGCTATTTATATACTGACCCATTGATTTCCAGCCCAAAAAAAACATATTTGAATTGTCATGTTGGTAAGAAAAAATTTAATACTTCTTAAAAACCATAAAAATGCATAAATAGACAAAACGCACCATATCGGTTGGCGGCGCCGCGGTCGCGAAGCTCGCGTAAGCCGACGTCGCGTCTTGCGGCTGCTGATGAAGTCCAGCGGCGACGGTCGCCGCGCCGCTTCCGTAGCCGTAAAAGTCCGCCGGCGCCGTCGCCGCGGTCTGCGATTTGACGACGCCGCCGTTCGAAGTCGTCGTCGTCGCCGCTTGGCGTCCGACATTATGGGCGACGGCGGCGGCGGCCGCCGCCGCTTGCTGATTAAACGGCGACGCCCAAGCGCTGTAATCGTTTTGGCTGTTTGCCAAATAGCCCAATAGGTACGAATTGGAGCCGAACAAGTTCATGTGATGGTCGACGGTGGCCGCCGGCGGCACCGTCGTCGTGTACTGCAGCGGACTGACGGGCGACGCGGCGGCGGCGGCCGCGTTCAGTTGATGAGGCGGCGCGTAGAAGTTGGTCGCCCACGCGGCGCCGCCATTGTTCGTACTGTAGTAGGCGGCCGCCGACGGCGAATTGATATTGGCGGCGGCGGACGGCAGCGGCGGCGGATGGTGCGCCAGCGGCGAAGCGTAATAAGCGCCCGGCGTTACGTAATCGCCCGTTATATTGGCGCCATTAGTGCCAGCTTAGACCGTATACATGAGGCGGAAGCGTAAGTTTTCAAATAGGACGGGCAAATTTTGGGGGTCAGCAGGCTAATTAAGAAATAATAACTGGTCATCCTATTCATGCATGTTATGGCTCAGACTTCAAGGTGGGGTCCTCGGCCGTTTTTTAGGGGTGGCGGTATATAAATGACCACACATGCACAGCATGGGAATTCTGGGGAAGGGGAAGTGCCTTTTTTGGTCCAAAGATGGTAGGTACGCGTCAAAAACATCGCTTTTCCAGTGTTTCTGACGATTCTCTATCACTCTAGAGCATAAATACATTAAAAAATTTAGAAAAAAAATTACAAAAGTAAGTGAACAAAAGAAAGTCAAAAGATAAATATACTGGCGCGAGGCACCGACAATTTGGCACTTTTGAGCGAATAAATAGCTAAAAACGCTTAACAAACATCTTTTCTACAAATTTTCAGGAAATTTTTAGGAACTTTCAAAAAATCGCCAATTCTGGGAAGGAACGGGAGTAAAAAATTTTTGCAAGGGTTAAAAATTTTTCTGGGGGTGAAAATCCCTCCCGCTCTAAGAACATGTATGTAAATGAGCTCCAATTTTCGACCAAAAATGGCGAAAAACACCTAAAAACGGCCCAAAAAAACGAATTTTTTCAAAAATCGGCGGAGGGGAGGGGCAAAATTTGCAGGCTTCAGGGGGACGACCAACCTTGAGATAAAAATATTTGCAAAAAAGTTTTTCAAACCCCTAACTTATAAATAAATAAATAATTACAAATATAAATAAATACATAAATAAATAAATAAAATAAATACAAAAAAATAAATATAAATAAAATAAATAATTAATTAATATATAAATAATACTAGCTATAACTGTGTGCATATCATGCTCCCAAACAGCAAACTGTCCGCACAAGAGGCGTTTTGCCGACTGGACACAGTGGTCTGGTTCAATATTTTATATTTTATTCAATTAAAGCGAACGTAGAGTATTTGAAGCGGTCGAGAAAATTCCAAACTAAATGTAAAGTATATATGTAAAAACTGAGGAATTTCCAATTTTTTCTGAAAAAATTTCTATGATTTTTTAAAATTTTTGAAGAAATTTTTTTCAGGAAATGAAGACGGTCGACTTTTCGTCCAGTTCCAAGTTGATTAAGGATATATTATATCGCAATTTAAAACCCACATAAGAAAATAGTCAGTAAACTTACATGATGAGTCTGCTGATTACGCCAGTGATCGTAGTCGTTCATCGACTTTATTACAGTAGGGCCGTTTTGAACAACGTTCACGGGCATTTTGCCAACGTTTGAAGAATCTGGACCTGTACAATACAGAAATATTTGGAAAAAAGTTCTACTTATCGTCCATTCAATATAAATAAATAACTAAGAAATATAAAAATAAAAATAAATAAAGAAATGTATATAAATATAAAATAAAATATAAATAAATATTAAAAAAATGATAAATAACTCATAAACCTTACACCCATATATATAACTGCTCAAAATTTTTGGAGGGGGGCAAGCGGGCATGTTCAAGGGTGAGGATCAGTGACTTTTTATTTTAAAAAACGGCATAAAAAATTTCTACGCATGTTTGAAAAAATCGATGATTGGAACATATTTACATATATAGTGCTGGCCTCTAAAATAACCTTTTTTGTGTTTTTTGCGTGTATGTACTGTAGAACCACCCAAATCTTGAAAGTTATATAATCAGAGCAGTAGCGGATCTAGGATTTTCCTAAGGGGGGGCGGTACCCCTAAGGGGGGCGGAACCCTAACTTGGGCGGAAAAATTAGCCTTTTTAACCCGAAAATCGCTAAAAAAATCGCTCAAAAATGCTTAATTTTGCGCACCATTTGGGTCAATGGGGGTAGGCGGCCGCCATCCCCCGCCCCCCTAAATCCGCCCCTGAATCAGAGCCATCTCCCGTCAGAGCCCCATCTTCGCCACTTAGTTAATTTCACAAATTTCTTCCGTCTCAGAGAATGATCGATCAAAGCCAAAACCGAAAAAAAAATCAGCAAAATTCAATCGAGCGTTAAAAAACCATGTAACCTAAAAATTAGCCTTCAAAAGCGATGCCGCATGCATAGTTTGCAGCTGAAATATATCGACTGGACTTACATAAGCATATTTGGAAAAAATTCACTTTTTTACAGATATTTTCTTTCATGACATCGAATTTAAAAAAAACGATAATTTTGTCTAAGCTACATCAAAAAGTCTCTAATTTTTATAAATTAAGTCTTCGAGTCGCAGAAACAACTGTAGATAAGGTTCATCCCCTACAAAAAACAATGCTAACTGAAGCACTTTAATGAGAACTAATTTCGTTGTCATTGCAACGTATACTTAGCATTGGTTTTTCCGGGTTGCAGTAATTTTTCTAGGTCACAATCGAACTTTTTTGGATTTTTGAATGGGAGTTCCTATTCTTTCAGCAAAATAAGTATCAGGCATCACGTTAGACTTCAAGAGGAACATTCCTGCCAAGTTTTATAAAAATCGACGCTGGTTTTTATGGGTTACAAGTGGTATTTATTAGGTTTGATTTTGAAGGCATACTGTAGCTCCATGGATAGGATACAACGGCTAAATTTTTTTGTAAACACCCTTCACAGGGGTCTAACGTGAAAACTTAAAAGATTTCTACAAATATGAATCAGGATAGAATTACCCGATTCTCAAAAAAGCATGAAAAATGCGCAATAAAAGTGATATTCGGAACTTTTTGGCAAATTCATATCTCAAGTTTCCGAATGATCGGAAAAAGGGATCAGGCCTCAGATGTGATCTACATGGTTTAGTTCTTTCAAGAGTATAACTATAATTGGCCTAGTTTTTTCAACTCCTAATTCCACTGGTTTTTTAAAGGCCAGCACTATGTGCACACGGTCAAAAGTTATAGGAGGAGGATAAAGCAAGTTTTCTTACGGGGGGGTTAATGAACACTCAATTTTGCTATTTAATGTCAATTTTTGATACGTCATGCGTTGTATTTTACTTTTGTTGTTGAATTGCAAAAAACAAAAAATAAGGGCGATGAAACGACGGCCGTAACACGAAGTATATACGAAATAATGGAAGGAAAGTTTCTGGATGAACACATTCTACTGCTCCATAAATAAGCACTTGAACTTGACATTATACTACAGGACGATGTTCAGTGGCGAATCTAGGATTTTTTAAGGGGGAGCAGTCCCCCAATTTTTCGAGCCAAAAATAGGTCCAAAAATTTGCCGTTAACGTGCGAAATAGCGTTTTGGCGGTTTACATTGTTTACTTTTATCTAAAATCAAATTTGAGGCAACATTTTTTCGAAAATTTTAAAAATTTTTGACAATTTTGTACGAAGGAAATTATTAAATCTCTTTGACCTTAGCGAAAAAGCGAAGCGCCGAAAATTTGTAAAATTTAGGCTAAAGGACGTTTAGAAGCTTAATTTAATGCTTGATTTCCTGTATTTGCAGCATTTGACGCCGGACGTCGAAACTTTTTTTAAGTTAGGCTCCTAAATAGAAGAAATCTAATCTATACTGGAATAGCTGTTTCTGCTCTTAAAATTGTTTTGAAAGCTATTCCATGAGCACAAAATGGCTTCCAGGACGCAAAGAAGATGAATAAATGTCGTTAAAACATGTATTATCCGGCGCGAAGCGCCGGAAAAAATGAGATATGATCAATGGCGGCCAAGACTCATTGCAATTATATATATGCATATCCATTATTTATCTCGCCAAATATTTTTGGCCAAAGGAAGGGGCGGCCGCCCCCCCTTAGGTCCACCCCTGACGTTGTTTGACGCCTTTCCACAGTTCGAGCAATAGGTTCGGCCCCGAAATCGCCGACGGGGTATGCCTTTTAAAAAGTCCTGGTAGGGGATATCCCCATACCCCCGCCGTGTGCATGTCTGTGATCAAAAAAATAGAAAAAAATAAAAATAAAAAAGCCTTTTCCATTCAATTTCATCATTCTTCTGTATCTTGAGAACGGCATGAAGTGAAAGCATTTCCGTCACTTGAGGTCTGGGGCCGCTTGCACCAACAACTACTGAACTAATCTATTAGTTCAGTAGTTCCGTAGTGAAAAAATTTGCTTGCACCAACGTCTACACTACTGAATTAATAGATTAATAACGTCACTAATAGAGTAGTCCGATTTTCACTAATAGATAAGTCCCGCTTGTACCAAAACTCTAGTACTTCAGTACGCTTGCACCAACGACTACTAGATTAGTCCGTTTCTAGTAATTCAGAGTCTGATTCGCTTGCAACAACGACTGATAGATGATAGATTAGTCCGTTTCTAGTACTTCAGTAGCGTTCGCTTGCACCAAGCACTAATATAGTAGTCCGCCTTCTAGTAGCTCAGTAGTCGCTTCTAGTGGTTCAGTAGTTCAGTAGTCCACGCGTAGTACTGCCAAGCGACATTTATCGATTTTTTGAACGGACTGAGTGAGCGACTTATTCATTGCGTCGTGAGATAGGCGGACATCGCTTTATTTGATTGAAAGGTTTTATTGAACGAAATTGATCAAAACTCAAATCATTTTTCCACATTCACGACAAAATGAAAATTAGTTCAAATGCTTGAAAAATTTTGCATTTTTGTCCATATGAATAGTGCTTTCGTTTTTATCGTGCTGCTTACTAAGCGATTGTCTGAAAAAGTTTTTCTTTACACTGGGCAATATTACAAACGGACTACGACTTAACCTGAATCGATCCGTAAAATTATCCAAATCAAAATGTATTTTAGGACGAACAAGTTTTTCCTCCGCAATTCCCAAACATAATCTTCCGCATCACTACTCATAAACATATCGAATTAATCGCATTAATTTATTGCTCAAAATAATGCGAAAACACTATCTAATAGTCGAAGTCGACTACTAGAAAAGCGCACACTAAAATGTTTTCACTACTAAACTACTAGATTTGTGGTGCAAGCGGGACTTCTCTATTAGTGAAAATCAGACTACTCTATTAGTGACGTCACTAATCTATTAGTTCGGTAGTGTAGACCATGCATGATCTTGGGGGGTTTGAGGGGTTTTCACCCCCCGCAGAACCATTTTTCACCCCCCCGCAAAAAATTTTTCACCCCCCCCCAGAATTGACGATTTTTCAAAAAGTTTCCTAAACTTACCTGAAAATTAGTAGAAAAAGTGTCTTTTTACGGTTTTTGGCTATCTATTTGCTCAAAATCGCCAAATTTTCGGCGCTTCGCGCCATATATTCATGTTTTAAGCGATATATTGGTCAAGGTCAATTTATTCGACTTTTTTCGAAATTTTTTTGATGATTTTATGCTCTAGAAGCAGTGATCGGATCGAGGGTACTTTTTGGACCCTCGGCCTCGGCCTCGGCCGAGGCGCCTTAAAACCCCTTGCCTCGGCCGAGGCCGAGGCCGAGGGTAATGCCGAGGTCAAGCTTATATACCTATACCCATAAATAGTGCTCTTAGAAACTTTTGTATGCACATGAGCTAGAGAATAATCGTAATATTGAACATCTTATAGAATGTCATTTTCAATAATACATAGTAGATTAGATGTGTGAAGGATTTTTGAATAAAGTCAGCAGAATGAAAGCATACTTAATTTAACAAGTTGCCGTTGAAGACTTGGAAAAGTTAATAAAAAATATGGCTGAACAAGCACTTAAAAACTTTTATTACTATACATAAATAAGAAAACAGTGTCAAAAGAAATAAAAGAACAAACGAAATAAGCTAAGTAAAGACAGAACTGTAGCCATTGTTGTGCTAGCTTTTGCAGTAATGCATGTTTAAACACGCTTTTTCAGTAATCCAATTCTGGTGTGGCAGGTAATATGACAGAAACTGCACTGTACTTTCCGATCATAGTTTCCCACGGTCCAGAGTTGAGGGAAGGGTGAAATCCCAAAATGGGGGACCAGTAAATTAAGTAGTGTCTTTGTATGAGCGAACAAATTTTTGTAGATATTTTATATAAATATATTTTTAAACATACACATTTTTCATACTGCCAGTGTGTGACCTGCAACCGGCATGCAGTCCTAAACAGTGTTTTTTTGTGCAAGATACCTTTTTACATGTACAAAAATGGTATACAAAAGTCTTTGAACATTTTTTACATGCAAATTCTTGTGTACTATTATAGTATGGTACAGTAGCGATTTAGTGTGGTAAAACAGGGGTTTTCGTCCTTCGGTAGCGTATCTTAGCTAATTCCTGGGTCTCTGAATATTTGACATTTTTTCCATTCTAAATGCAAATTCTACTATTTTAAAGATATATAGGACAGACAATTACTGATGCGCCGAAAATTTTCGGGAATTTTACACCTTTTTACAGTTTTTGTCTCTCCAAAAAATCTTTGTGCATGTACAAAGACAGTCCTGAAAAGTCTCTGTACATTATGAAAAATCTTTGCCGAATACAAAAAACCGTGGTCCTAAATGTGATAATTCGGCCTGGATATAGTTCATAAGATTATTTGGCGCGAAGCGCCGAAATTTTAATGAGCTTTTGATGAAATTTACACATAAAACTGGAGTGAGAAAGCCTAAACAACTTGTACTACAAAGTCAGAAATATTACAGATATTGTAATATGCCAATTCATCTTGTAATAAGCACTATTGTGCTTAGAAATCCAATGCAACATCAGGATAAATTAGTCAATTTTATCTTTGAACGGCTAAATGTGCTGAGTTATTAAATAGTACTTGTTTTGCATAAAATTTTTAAAAACAGTATAAATGGATACAAAAGATATTTAAATCTGCATAAAGATGCCTAGATTACACAAAAATTGACTTTTGAGTGTTTAATGCCTCTGCTTCAATCTAAATACAGTATATTAGCGATATTTTGCGCGAAGCGCCGAAAATTTTTTGAAATTTCGTAAAAAATTTTGAAAAACGATATAATTAATATCACTTTGTACAAGAAAGTATTTTAACATTGTATAAAAATGGCTCCAAAAAATGCACGAGCCAAAATTGATTTTTGGCAAAACCTGCATTTATTGGCCATTTTTAGGTGCGTTTTTGCGATTTTCGGCCGAAAATTCGTAATCATGTACGCCCTCTCCCATAAAAATGGCCGAAAACCATACGTGTAACAGGAAGGGCTTTGGGGAATTCCCCACCCACCCAGGGTTGGACGTCCTCCCTACACCCTTCCCTCCAACATCAGAAAATTTTAACCCACCCTCCCCCTTTTCTGGCGAAAATTTGCGGAGTCGCTAATCCCCCACCCGAAATTTCTAGCCGTTACATGTATGCCGAGGAGCCCCTCCCGAAAATTTTGAGCTGTTACATGCATGTTTTATAGTGACAGTTTGTCTATTTACTCTTGCTTACGTTCAAAAATACTGTATCACTTCGGGAAATTCTAAAAGTTAGCTGCACTTTTGCCATAGTGAAAATTAAGTTCAAAAATATTCAAAAGGTTTTCACCAAAAATCGTCTGACAGTGACTTGAGTCTTGCACCCTGAGAGGGGGTAATATACCGCCCTCACCCCTTCCCTTCGGGAATGTGTGTTTCGATCCATGTAGCAAGCATGAGAATTAAAACTTAGTCATCACATGAATAATAAATTGGCACTTTGCTGTATGTAACTTTGTGTAACTGGGTACGCGACTAAAACCACAAGAAAAGTCTATAGGTAAAAAATAGTCTTTGTACTGCAGATGCATTCTAAATAGTTAATATTCAACGGACATATTAAACTTATTCAAATTTGATTTTAACCCTCGGCGCCTCGGCACTTTTCAGCTTCGCCCTCGGCGCCGAGGCCGAGGCTCCAATAAACGCCGAGGCTTGCCGAGGCCGAGGCCGAGGCCTCGGTCCGATCACTGTCTAGAAGGATTGAGTATCGTCAGAAACGCCAAAAAACGATGTTTTTTAACGCGTACCGACCATTTTTGGGCCCAAAAAAGGCACTTTAGGTTTACACTCCCCCCCCACAAGAATTCCCATGCTGTGCATGTATGGTGTAGACGTTGGTGCAAGCCAATTTTTGACTACTGATCCACTGAACTACTAGAAAAGGACTAGCAGATTACTTCAGTAGTGTAGACGTTGGTGCAAGCGATTGGGACTCTGAAATTCTGACTAATCTAGTAGTCGTTGATGCAAGCGAAGACTACTGAACTACTGAATTAATGCAGGCGGCCCCGGGCAAGAAAAGGTGAACATGACAAGAGGGGGCACGATAATTACTTTTTTTTGATTTTCAGAATAAATCTTCAATTTATTTCTTAATTCTTCCGATTTTTCCTCACGTAATATTTAATTTTTTCGACTTTTTCATCTTTTAAATTTACGTATTTTTGATATTGTTTTTCATTTTTTAGATTTATTTTCAATCGATATTCTCAATTTCATCCCCGCCACTATGACAAAAAGGTATTCAGCGAGATAAGCGATCAATTTGCATTTATTTGTTTGATTTCCGGCCACCGTTCGATATTATTTCAGATAAGTTCACGCTTTATTTTAATTTTCGAATTTGTCAAATTAGTTTATCACCTAATACTCATTGATAGCATTTGTTAACTGCCTTGAAAGCATGGAAGCCTTATTTTTCGGCTAGGAATTCTTTTTGCAACATGAAATATTTTGCAGTTCCTACTGAAGTTTCTGCGGCGAAAAAGCGTTGAAAAAATTCGGGACCAATATTTTCGTTTTTCAGGAACTGGAGGGACCAGCTTTACGAAAAAAACCTGAAAGCAAAACATCCTAGCCCACTAAATGTCAAAAATTTAAGCTAAAGTGCAATGCAATGTCACACATATAGTTACCACCACACGTGGGCGTATGGATCAGTGGCGGATCCAGGATTTTCCTAAAGGGGGCGGAACCCTGACTTGGGCGGAAAAATTAGCCGTTTTACCCGAAAATCGCTAAAAATCACTCAAAAATCCTTAATTTTGCGCACTATTTTGGGCCAATGGGGGAAGGCGGCCACCCCCCGCCCCCCTAAATTCGCCCGTTATGGGAATAAGAGTTTGGTGGGTATGAACATTCCAGAAGGCCGAATACCCCCCGCCCCACCACCAGAAACCAAAATATCCCCCAGAATTTTGGTGCTGTCCATCTATGGTAACCACAATATAGTCATAGGTGTTCTTGGAAAGTTTGATAGAGCCCCTTAGCTGATCGTGTCGTCCCCTCCGTTCCATTGAGTCAGAAAAATTTCACATCCCCCAAATTTAAGGAGAAAAAAGTACGTTATTTTGACTATTTTTAGGTGCTTTTTTGCCATTCTTCACCAAAAAAATTAAAACATGATGTCTTCTGAGCCAGTAATGAAGTTTACACCTTGTTGCCTGAGCCAGTAATGAAGTTTACACCTTGTTGCCTGATCAGCTCGTAGCTCCGGTTGGTTCGCACTTAAGATTTATCAGGTTTCGATGTATGACAACAATGAAGGGTATACGCTGGAGCCCCAAAGCGTGACACTTGGCCACATTTTTCAAAAATGCCACTTTACACTCTATTTGCCGCGTTTTCACCCCCGGAAAAATTTTTTGAACCTCCCAAAATCAAGATTTTTGATTTTCCAGAAAACGTCGCTGGAAAAGTGGAGTATTCAGCCTTTAACGACTTTTGATTAAAAACTGTCAAGCTTTCATCACTTCTCACGCCATATACTCATTTTTTGACTTCACTTTGTCCGGTGATATTTCAATTTTTTCCAGATGTTTTACGTTTTTAAGTTCAGGACAGACGCGGTATAATCAGAAACGCCGAAAATTATGTTTTTGAGCCCGAAAAAGAACTTTGATAAACTATATTGCTTTCACAACCCCCCCCCCCCCGTCAGAATTCCCATCACATGCTGTGCATGTCAGCAGCTGACCTCCCGCAAAAAAGCTGACCCCCAGCAGGCACATATATATCTCTGGGGGCAATGGGGGGTTCGCTCCCCCTAAAAAAAAATTCAGAAAAATCTGACTTTTAAACGTTATTTCGTGTTTTTGGCTTTTTTGGGCTCAGTCCCCCCAAATTGGTGTTGGTCCCCCAAAATAGGACGGCCAGCTACGTGCCCGACCCCCAGAATTTCCAATGCTCCATAAAGCCTGAAAAATACGTTTCAATAAGGTGCGCACTTTGGGAATGGTCTCGGCGCGACATGGCGTAAAATTACAAATAATTTATTCCACGTAATTCAAAGTCCAACGTGAGCGGGGTTTCAATTTCGAGACAATACTCGTAATCGTGCAATAATGGCGACTAGTGTATGAATGCGGATCAACCGTCCAACAATGTAAAGTTGATATTATCGCTTAATGATCCGCTAAGCAACCAAATCTAGGCAGTCAATCGTTTCAATCTTGCAATGATTTAATAATAAACCGTCCTCTGTTCAATATAAATTAAGAATTTGGGCGAATAGAGAATCGAGGCGGCTCCACGACTATCTGAAAAAGGCCGGGGTTCGAGATAAACGAGCTTTCAGAGCATAGGTGCGCAAGGTCAGGGTCGGCAGGAGGGTGAAATCCCAAAAAAATGCGTGATTTAGCGTTACGATTTTTTTGCTGTTTTTGGGATCAAAATGGTAAAAATAGCATATAAAACGTTTTTTCGTGGTAATGTCGCACTTTAAAAGCATTTTTAGTCCATTTGGACTACATTATATCACTTTCAACACTAAAATTGCAGAAATATCAATTTTGGGCGCTTTTTGAGTGAAAAGTACTTAAAAGTGCTAATCTGGCGCGAAGCGCCGGAAAAATTATGACGTTTTTACTGCTTTTAAGCTCAAAGAGGATGCAGAAAACATTCCATCAGTTCAATATCGTCGGACAGTACCAGTCGGACTGACCCTTCAGGGGGTAATACCCGCCTCACCCCTCCCCTATGTGCATGTATGCTACACAACCGAGCACAGATTTAGGGGGTAGCTCTATAAATGAATCCCGGGAAGAGTTTTATCCCGATCAAAACGCTCAAAAACCTCTCCTCAAAAAGATTTTTTGAACTCGCGGAAAATTCATTTCTCAAAAAAATTGTAGAAAACGACCTGGTTTAAACGTGTTTGAAGCAATGTTAAAGTTCAAAAGAGACAATCTTTTCGGTGACAAACATTTAGTTATATTTGACTAAAATTTATCGTGTTAGGTTGAGTTTTTTGACATTTTTTGCTTACGTCTTCTATAAAAAAGAGCAAAATCAGAAACGCCAAAAACCGGCTTTTTGACAAGTGTTTATTGATTTTGGACTAAAAATGACACACAGTTTTCATCCACCAATATCCTCGTGCTGTGCCTCTGCATGCATGATTAGCAGACATGTAACTGGAAGGATGGGGGCATCCCCGCATCCAGTTAAACATCCCCATCCCCTACACCAATGTCAGGAAATTTTTGACCCCTTCCCCGCCCCATTTTTAGAAAAACTCGATTTTTCGGCGTTTTTACGTGTTTTTTTGGCCGTTTTTAGCCAGAAAGTGGAGGTCATTAACCCCCCTGAAAATGGTGGGGGAACCCCCTTCCAAAATTTTGAGCCGTTGCATGCATGTAAAGGCTCGAAATGTGGGGGTCCCGGCCATTTTTAGGAGGTGGGGGGAGTCAATGACTTCCAATTTTTGGCCAAAAACGGCCAAAAACGCCTAAAAACAGCCAACAAATTAGATTTTTTCCAAATATAGATATCAAAAATTTTCTGGCTCTTGAGGGATGGGGGGACGTCCGACTTTAGGTAAGGGGATCCCCCATCCTCCCAATGCCCTCTGTTGCATGTATGAGCCGTTACACGTATTATGGTTAGCGTCCCATAATTGAATAAAAGCACAATAAAAGCACATTGTGAAATTTCGACAATTTTGTGCAAAAAAATCATTAAATTTCTGTGACTTTAACAAAAATCTGGCGCGAAGCGCTGGAAACTTTGTGAAATTAAGGCGGATAGACGTGTAGAAGTATGATTTACTGCTTGATTTCCTGTATTTATAGCATTTAATGCGAAACATCAGAATTTTTCATCGAAAATAGAATACTGAGCAAAAATATCTCTTTCTGCTGTTCAAATTGTTTTGAAACCTACATGAATATAAAATAGCTTGCAGGTCGCCAAGAAAGTAAATAAATGCAATTAATAGGTATCATCCGGCGCGTAACGCCGGAAAAATTTGAGAAATTATGGTCACTGACAGCCAAAAATCATTGCTAATTGCATATCCATTTTTTATCTCGCCAAATATTTTTAACCAATAAGGGGAGAGCGGCCGCCCCCTCCCCTCTTAAATTCACCCCTGAATATAATACAACAGCTAGCAAAGTGATCGATAGGCAGGAAATCAATATGCTGCGCTCACAGTAGGTACCTCATCAAAAGATAACACAAGCGAGGGAGCGACGCGAGTCGCGTCCTATTTTTAGGCTTATTTCGAACGCTGGCGGCAACAATTCGGCACTTGCGGGTAACTTTTTCTAGATTTTGAGAAATATGATCAATTCTTTTACGTTGATCACAAATGTGATATCAGTTTTCCTCAGAGCTTAGCAGTTTTCGACTTATTCAGATTTTACTTATTTCCTTTCATTTAATAAATTATCCTTATTTCAGCGATAACTCAGCTGTTCAAGCTTAAGCTTATCAGCCCGGGCATCGTAATAATAAATACACATAAGCCAAGCGCCTGAGCCTGAACTAACGTAAGTACCATTTTTTCCTGCACCAGATCTCAGACTTAGGCCAAGTTATGTGGGAAAAAATTCGAAAAAAATTTAAAAATTCGAAAGATTTTGAAATGTTTCAGAATTCGAAGTTGCAAAAATACTCATCTGTAATAAAACAGATGCCATATTCGTGATCACCGTATCGAAACTGATCGTACTTCGTTGAATTTGGAAAAAAAATTTTAAAAATTTCTACCTGCTTAACTGCACAAGTGCCAACAATTTAGTCAATCATAAACTCAGGCAATCTATAGTATATAAGCAACGTCTTAACCTATTCTTGATAAGTACTTACCAAATGCGAATACAGATCCTATGTATAACGTGTTGAAGATGGGCAGCACACCTGGGCGTGGGGAGTTTGGAGAGGATGCACCCCCCTCCCCCCCGAGAAATCACAATACCCCCCAGAAACCAAAATACCCCCCAGAATTCAATTTTTGAAATTTTTTTGTTATTTTCGAAATTTTTTGATGCCAATAGATAGTGCTTGATGAGAAACATTGAAAATGATGTATTTTTCGCCATACCACCATTTTTAAAGCCATTTTTTGACCTTTGAAAAATCTTGCAGCCCCGCCCGGAATTTCAGTGCTGCCCACGTATGGTGGGCAGGCCCGTATCCAGGATTTTGTTTTAGGAGAGACGATCGAAATTTCTTTTTAAAGACAAGGGGGAATCCAGGATTTTGTTTGGGAGGGATACCAGAATTTTTTTAAGACAAGGGGACAAAGGATGAAATTTGATTTGCAAATGGAAAAAACTTTGAATTTTTCGAAAATGGAGCTGTGCGGTTGCGTAACGCTGTTCTGCGATGATTTGTTCAGAATAAACCTAAAAAATCCGGCGCCTCGCGCCGATTCAATCTAGTTTGACTATTATGTTCAACGTGATGACTACAAAGCACTACAAAGCGTTTGTCGCCATGAGAAGATTACCTATTGGCAAACATATGTATCTAGTCAATAGAAATTCAAAAGTGTGCAGAAAATTCGTGCGCTTTGTACAAATTGCGTTTTTAAAAGCTGCTTAGCATAGGGAACATGACAAGTCTACAAAAGATTCTCACCTCATGATGCGTTTTGAGAAATATTTCAGTCATTATAGCATGGAAATATCAGGAAATTTCCGCGCTTCCCGCCAGTCTACTTTATCCATGTATTTATCAGCTGAATTTAGGACCATGATTCGGACAATTATATGAAAATTTTAACGTTAACATTCAAAATTTCAGTGCTTAATTTTGCAAAATTTTCCGGGGTTCTGCCCCGGAACATGATATTCTTCTAGTATTCGGCAAAGATTTTCCCATATGTACAAAGATTTTTCGGGACCATCTTTGTACATGTTCGAAGATTTTTTGGAAGACAAAAACTGCAAAAAAGGTCTAAAATTCGCTAAAATTTTCGGCGCTTCGCGCCGAAATGAGTAATTTTGTGTTCTATATATCTAACGAATTTTGCCCTCTTAAAGCCAGAAATTAGCTAAAAGACACTATTGAAGGTCGAACAACTCGGTTTTAACTACACTAAAACCGCTAATGTACCACATTACAGTATCCAAAAATTTGTGTGTACAAAATGTACACAGACCTTTAGGGAATGGGTGCATTTTAGCGCGCCACCCCAGACTTCCCGGCCCCAAAAGATTTATTTTCCATTGCATTCTCTGTAATGAGTTTCTATCGGAATAGAAAAAATTGCAAAGTGCGCAGAATCAGGTAATTAAGCAAATTTTCAAAAGAAAAGTTTTTCTCTGTATTTAAACTGTTGCAGGTCGATGTAAAAAGTCCAAAAAAGGCATTATTTCATGCCTAGGACGAATTTTTATACGTTTTATGGAATAATAATATGAAAAAAATTTTGGACTCACCCCTGGCAAAAATCGTGGCTACGCCTATGCCAAAAAAACACGTTATTTAACAGCCCCAGCCCCTTCTTATGGGCTTTTTAGATAAACAAAATGTTTTGGGATTCCTCCTGGCAAACATTCTGGCTACATCCATGCCTATCGATGTGCGATACCCACTGGCATAGCCAGTGGGAGAAGCGAGGATTCCCTCCTGGGGGAAAACTTTGACATGTTCAGGAACTAAAAAATATTGTTGCATGATGCTGTTCTATGACTTAAAATCAGTCATCTTTTGGCAGTTTCGATCGTTTTATTGCAGGGAAAGTCATTAAAACTTAGTGCTTCGAGCAAATTATAAGCATTTTTGCAATAAAAAAAGTAAAAAAATTCCAAAAAAATAAATTTTTTTCTGCTTAAATAGCGCAGAGCGATGCGACAAGTCCAAAAAACACGTCATTTAACTGCACCCACCCGTTTTTTATGGGTTTTCAGGATAAACATTTTTTATCCCCAAGCGAAAATTCAGGCTGCGCCTATGGCGATACATATCTTTATGTGGGTTCACTCGTATTGGTGTAGCTGGTTATAGGTACTGGTTATACTAGTACTTATACAGCAAGTAGTATCCGGTGAAAGCTGCTACCTAACTGGTTCGATTTGAGTCAAGTCGAAAACAAATAAGGCAGTCTTCAGATTTTTTCCAGTAGATTCATGTGACTGACCAAAATGTTGGTGCCAGCGTTTAAAATAAGCCTAAGTAATGGGATGCAACTTCAGCGTCGCTCGCTTAGCTTGCTCTGCTTGTCGCATCCCATTACTCAGGCTTATTTTAAATGCTGGCACCAACATTTTGGTCAGTCCATGATACTAAGCCTAAGCCTAATCAGCTGGTAAACCAGCAAAACATCACGAATACCTTGCAATCTTTATCGAAATTAACCATCGTTAGTCGATTAGTTATGGTTCTGGACTTAAGAGCAAGGGGTCCACGTTTCAAATCCGACTGCCAGCAACTTTCTCTCGTTTCCTCAGATGCTATCGACTGCACACATATGCCCTTATAATATGACTATGTTAATACATATGTGAACCAGCTACACGAATGCCGCTTCACTTATTCTGAGGCTTAGGCTTACAGAATGGGCATTTAAAAGATTGACAAAAGGCTGGTGTAGACAGGCAAAAAATGCCCAAGTAAGGGGATGTGATGAGCAGAGCGAGATATAAAAAAGAAAAATTTGGGATAACTTCTTGCTACTCGATGATTCTTCTATTTTTACATTACAGAAATCGAAAATTAGAACAAAATTTCGGTTTTTTTTTGGGGGGGGGGGATTTCGCTATCCAGATGCCTTAAATATGGTGATAATCCCAATCCCATAGGCGTAAC
Organism: Mermis nigrescens; assembly: GCA_036768485.1. NCBI lineage: Eukaryota > Metazoa > Nematoda > Enoplea > Mermithida > Mermithidae > Mermis > Mermis nigrescens. The sequence continues at coordinate 239,300 of JAVLUZ010000738.1, forward strand.
CAGGATTTTTGCCAGAGTAGGGGTGAGTCCCAAAATTTTATCAATCAAAAAACCCATAAAAACGGGAGGGGTCATTATATAACGTGTTTTTTGGACTTTCCACATCGTTCTACACTATTTAAGCAATATAAAAAATTTGAATTCTTTAACGTTTTTCAGGGAAAGATGCTTATAACGCGAGCAAAGCGCTATTTTTCTACTTTTCCTGCAATGAAGCGATAAAAACTACTTAAATCGGCGCGAAGCGTCAAATTTTTCGATTTTACGTCGCAGAACAGCATCATTCGACCATATTGCTCAGTTCTTGAATATGTCAAAAATTTTCCCAGGGAAAGGGGGAACTTCCCCCTCTACTGGCTATGCCAGTGGATAATCAATGCACACCCTATTGAACAAACCTCATTTTATATTTATACAGAAAACCTGTACAGAACAAAAAACATAGATCGCGGAATACGCTTTAGTTGTATAGACTGAAAACGGAGTGTTTAAAGCGCGCACTTGGGACTAAATTGAATCTACCTAGTACCTACTAATAATGTTGAAATTCGGCGCTGAACATTTTTTGCAATTTTGGCTAAAAAAGCTTAGGGGAGGGGTAGAGGAAAGAATCATTCTCATATTCCATTTTGGAAGGGGGGCACAGTACCCCCTATCCCTCTGGATACGGGCCTGTGTAGGAGCCAAATTGGCAGAAAAATGTGGTCATCAATCTATACAACTTTGGGCATAATTCTAGTACTGGGGACCAGTGATCGGACCGAGGGTACTTTTTGGACCCTCGGCCTCGGCCGAGGCCGAGGCGCCTTAAAATCCTTGCCTCGGCCGAGGCCGAGGCCGAGGCCGAGGCCGAGGTAATGCCGAGGGTCAAGCTTATATACCTATACCCATGAATAGTGCTCTTAGAATATTTTGTATGCACAAGAGCTAGAGAATAATCGTAATATTGATTACTTAATCGAATGTCATTTTCAATAATAGTAGATTAAATGTGTGAAGGATTTATTGAATAAAGTCAGCAGAATGAAAGCATACTTAATTTAACAAGTTGCCGTTGAAGACTTGGAAAATATAATAAAAAATATGGCTGAACAAGCACTCGAAAACTTTTATTACTATACATAAATAAGAAAACAGTGTCAAAGAAATAGACGAACAAACGAAATAAGCTAAGTAAAGACAGAACTGTAGCCATTGTTGTACTCGCTTTTGCAGTAATGCATGTTTAAACACGCTTTTTCAGTCATCCAATTCTGGTGTGGTAGGTAATATGACAGAGACTGCACTGTACTTTCCGATTATAGTTTCCCAAGGTCCAGAGTTGAGGGAAGGGTGAAATCCCAAAATATGGGACCAGTAAATTAAGTAGTGTCTTTGTATGAGCGAACAAATTTTCGTAGATATTTTATATAAATATATTTTTAAACATACACATTTTTACATACTGCCAGTGTGTGACCTGCAACCGGCATGCAGTCCTAAACAGCACACATTCCCATAGGGGGCGTGAGGGGGGTATCACCCCCACCTCAGGGTCCGAGACTTGAATCACTGTCGGACGATTTTGCGCTATGAAACATTTTCTGTATGATTTTTGGGTACAAAAGCAGCGAAGGTATTAAAATTTTTTCGGCGCTTCGCGCCGAATAATACATTTCTGTTTTGTTTACCCATAAAATACCCAGAATGGACTTTAAAATGATCTGAATTGTCAAAGTTTCCGATGAATTCTTATATTTTTCACTTACAAGAGTGACGAAACTAGTCAGAATGGGACAAAAAGTAGTTAAAAATGCAGCTTTTTACATTAAAACATGCTATATAGGATGTTTTAGCTATTTTTCATAGTTGATATGCAAAAAAGGCTAGATTCTAAATTTATTGGTCCTTAATTTCGGGATTTCACCCCTTCCTGAACTTTCGACCTTGGGAAACTATGCTAAACAGTGTTTTTTTTGTGCAAGATACATTTTTACATGTACAAAAATGGTATCCAAAAGTCTTTGAACATTTTGTACATGCAAATTTTTGTGTACTATTATGGTATGATACAGTAGCGATTTAGTGTGGTAAAAAAGGGGTTTTCGACCATCGTTAGCGCATCTTAGCTAATTCCTGGGTCTCTGAATATTTGACATTTTTTCCATTCTAAATGCAAATTCTACTATTTTAAAGATATATAGGACAGACAATTACTGATGCGCCGAAAATTTTCGGGAATTTTACACCTTTTTACAGTTTTTGTCTCTCCAAAAATCTTTGTGCATGTACAAAGACAGTCCTGAAAAGTCTCTGTACATTATGAAAAATCTTTGCCGAATACAAAAAACCGTGGTCCTAAATGTGATAATTCGGCCTGGATATAGTTCATAAGATTATTTGGCGCGAAGCGCCGAAATTTTTATGAGCTTTTGATGAAATTTACACATAAAACTTGACTGAGAAAACTAAAACAACTTGTACTACAAAGTCAAAAATATTACAGATATTGTAATATGCCAATTAAATCTTGTAATAAGCACTACTGTGCTTAGAAATCCAATGCAACATCAGTATGAATTAGTCAATTTTATCTTTGAACGGCTAAATGTGCTGAGTTATTAAATAGTACTTGTTTTGCATAAAATTTTTAAAAACAGTATAAATGGATACAAAAGATATTTAAATCTGCATAAAGATGCCTAGATTACACAAAAATTGATTTTTGAGTGTTTAATGCATATGCTTCAATCTAAATACATGATATTAGCGATATTTTGCGCGAAGCGCTGAAAATTTTTTGAAATTTATTAAAAAATACTGAAAAACGATATAATTAATATCACTTTGTCCAAGAAAGTATTTTAACATTGTATAAAAATGGCTCTAAAAAATGCACGAGCCGAAATTGATTTTTGGCAAAACCTGCATCTATTGTCCATTTTTAGGTGCGTTTTTGCGATTTTCGGCCGAAAATTCGTAATCATTTACGCCCTCTCCCATAAAAATGGCCGAAAACCATACGTGTAACAGGTAGGGCTTTAGGGAATTCCCCACCCACCCAGGGTTGGACGTCCTACCCTAACCCTTCCCTCCAACGTCAGAAAATTTTGACCCACCCTCCCCATTTTTGGCGAAAATTTGCGCTTTGTTGGCTATTTTAGGTGCTTTTGCCATTTTTGACATATAATTAGAGTCGCTAATCCCCCACTCGAAATTTCTAGCCGTTACATGTTTGCCGAGGAGCCCCTCCCGAAAATTTTGAGCTGTTACATGCATGTTTTATAGTGACAGTTTGTCTATTTACTCTTGCTTACATTCAAAAATACTGTATCACTTCAGGAAATTCTAATAGTTAGCTGCACTTTTGCCATAGTAAAAATTAGGTTCAAGAATATTCAAAAGGTTTTCACCAAAAATCGTCTGACACTGACTTGAGTCTTGTACTCTGAGAGGAGGGTAATAAACCTCCCTCACCCCTCCCTTCGGGAATGTGTGTTTCCGATCCATGTAGCAAGCATGAGAATTAAAACTTAGTCATCACATGAATAATAAATTGGCACTTTGCTCTATGTAACTTTGTGTAACTGGGTACGCGACTAAAACCACAAGAAAAGTCTATAGGTTAAAATATAGCCTTTGTACTGCAGATGCATTCTAAATAGTTAATATTCAACGGACATATTAAACTTATTCAAATTTGATTTTAACCCTCGGCGCCTCGGCACTTTTCAGCTTCGCCCTCGGCGCCGAGGCCGAGGCTTCAAAAAACGCCGAGGCTTGCCGAGGCCGAGGCCGAGGCCGAGGCCTCGGTCCGATCACTGCCGGAGACCGTACTCTGTGTGTGCCCATGCACTTTACGTGAATCGATTTTTTGTAGTAACTGCAACTGCAATGAACTAAGTTTTAAATCTCGAAATCAATGGTGTGTGAAAGATTACATAAGCAATTTAGGTGACTAGAAGGTTTTGAGGTCTCAACGCCTCACACACAGCTTTTAAAACTAATCTTACACTTACAATGAATAAAATTGAGGTTTTAAACTTCCTGAACGAACTAGAAGGGTTCAGAACACCAGACATAGCTCATTAGAAATAACATAAAATTCTAGCTATTTACTGAAAAAAATTTTGATACGTCAGAAACTCACAAAATAATAGCTGAAAACATAAGAAGTTACAGAATGATAGCCTTCCTGGTGGCCATATTTAAAACTGGAATTCTTTACTGGATCAGACCAATAGGATATCATTCGAAAAAAACATTTCTGGGTTTTCTAAAATAATCTTAAAGATTGACGCGAGTAAAATGCGTACCTTTGAGGGCAGCCATATTGGTAGAAAATTACATTGAAATTGCAGGACGAACATTTAAAAACACAGAAAACAGAAAAAGAGTGAAATTACGAGCACAAAACTATCTATTTTTGCTATTTTGCAAAATATGAAAGAAAACCTGTATACTGTAGTGATCATGCAAAGTTTGAACACTTTTAGCGCCTAGCATACTGTAGATATAGGCTAGCACACCTTTTCTTGGCAAAATAGTTTCGTTTTAAAATTATCTACCCAGAACACTTTATTTTATTGAAATCCAGCAAGTGACTCGTGTGTTTATCTCAAAAATAGACATTTCACTGAACAGCATTATTCGATGATGAGGATGTATACTTGCTTCGGCCTGCAGCTACATAGCAGTTGCATGCACCATTTTTCCCAGCGATTTGGTTGACATTATAGACCAGACCCAAAATTTTTTCCACTTTTTTCACCCTTTTTCATGTTTTTTGGGAGGTCTAGAAACGTTAAAAATAGAACAAGTGTGTTAAAAAATCAGTGTTTTTTAAATAGGAAATCGGCTAATATTGAGAATAAGGTGACCTCATAGAAATTAACTTTGCATGGAAGATTTAATCTAATTAAGGGTCAAGGAATTCAAATCTGAAAGAATTAGGTGTCGGTCGGCATTATTGACCGAGTTACAGGCTGTTAAACTTCATGTGTTTAAGGATAACAAATGAATTGAGTCGAACTGGGCTATTCTCAATATTGTCGTTTTTACTTCTATTATACTTAGGCTTAGGGTTAGTATATCTGAAAAGGTTTTTAAAGCTGCTTAGGTCGAGGTCGCTCCCGCTCAGGTCGATGTATAGTTGCTTAGGTCTTAGTATATCTTGAAAGGTGTTTAAAGCTGCTTAGGTCGAGGTCGCTCCCGCTCAAGGTCGATGTATAGATGCTAATACTTAAGTTAAAAATTTTCAAAAAAACGTGATTTTATGCCTTTTCAAGCAATAATCTATAACGTAGATGTTGAAAACACGATCTGTCAACCATGAGAGTGAAAAAAATCCTAGACAAAATTTTTTTTCGAAAATTTTATTCACTCACATGGTTTTCCGACAGTTTTTTCGACCTCTAAGCTAAAGTTATTGTTTGAAAAAACACAATAATCGTTTTTTTGAAAATTTGACAAGGTCTTATTCTCAATATACTCCTAGGAAATCCTATGTACACATGTAATAGCTGTATTTGATGCACTTTTTGTATAACAATTTCGCGCTCGACTAGAAATATCATGATCAACATATGTTATTTCTGTTAAAACTTGAATTTCCTTCCTTCAGTAAAGCATTTTAGCCAATTCTGAAATCGGATTTGACAATAAAAACTATAATTTATCAAATGGCGCGAAGTGCCAAAAAATTTTGTAATTTCAGCTCCCTAAAACGCATTTTTTCATTACAAAAACAAACAAATCCGTGCAGAAGATAATGATTTTCAATCGTAAGTTAAGTTCTAGACCAGATTGTCGATAAAAATGCTGCGATTGGTGCGGCGCGGCTTAAAAAGTTGATAACTAGAGTAAGAATTAAATCAATTCGGCGCGAGCGCCGAAAAATTTATGAAGTTTTACCTCTCTAAAACTCATTTTAACATTACAAAAATTTTCTAGAAATGCCGACCAACCCAAAAATTTTTTCCATTCCCCAAAATTTTGGTTGGCAAATAGACCAAATAGTGGAAAAAAACGGTGTTTGCATTGTATTATATAATTTGAATACACTAGGAGTCACCTAAATTGCCGATTTAATGTTTCGCAAACCACTGATTTCAAGATATAAAACTGCGTTTAATTTACGTTAAGTTTTTTCTTTCGTTTTTTCTACAAAAAAGATCGATTGAACGTAGAGTGTATGGGCACACCACACAGAGTACGGGTCCCCGTTAATACAATTATGCCCAACTTTGTAGCGCTGTTTAAAATGAAGATTTCATCGAGAAGGGTCGAACGTGCAGCTGACTTGCGCAGAAAACTTCATAGCGTCCTATGAGCAGGGTGCAGTTCGAAAAGGTTAACTCAGCTTTCTAGTCCAATCGCGAAGTCACGGATAAAAAAACTGACGAAAAGCGATTTGACGCGGTTAAAAAGGAGATCAGCATCAACTGCTAATTAAGCCACAGTACATTACTTAGTTCCTGGAACGCGACAGTATCTTACGGTATGAACATCTATACTTGCTGTTTTGAATAAAGTTTATTCCCTTGATAACTAATAGACTGTTTCATTTATCCGAGAGTTTTTTCAGTAAATGTTTTCGGAGGTTACAGTAACCTCTTCTTTCTTATTTACTGTAGGTCGCTAGATCTCACTGTAGCTACGTAGCAAAGCTATATATGGTTTTCAATAACATTTTTTCGACATAATTTATTCTCGTCCTCCAGCATATAAATCAACTAACAGATAAAAATCGCGCATTCAGCTTATTCTAAGTTGACACTTTAAATACAATAGACTAAAATGTTAAATAACGCCGCGAACTCCCGCATAGCTCAGTGGTAAAACGTCTGCTTGTCGTCGAAGCAACCCGGGTTCGATTCCAGCCGATAGTTTTTTACTCAGCGCACTTACTGTAGTATGTCCCAGCACTGATTAAATGCTCAAATTAAATTTATATGGGCGGATTAGTGCATTAAAAATGGAAGAATTCCAGCCACTCGCCCTCACTGAACTGATCTACCGAATTACAGTAATTCGTCTTAATTCGCTTACTGTAGCCATTAAAACAATTGACTAAAAAGCTCCCGAATAAATGAAACAGACTATACATCCTGCAATGCCTCAACTATAATCTTTTGTCATGACCTTTTAAGCGTACAGAATATACATATGACAGTTTACGTATAAAAATTATCGAAATTCCTATCGTTCTTCCTGCCAGTGAAATTTTAATCTTCTATTTATGCAATAATGATATCAAAGCTATAGTCTATTTCACGAAATCTTGTGCATGTTCAAGTAAGTAGTTACAAAGGTGATTTTCTAGGCGGACTACAGTAATACAATTTGTGTAGTAAAAATTTATGTGCTTTTCAAGAGCTATGTACAGTATCGTGATTTATACATACTTCAGTTTAAACCGTTGTTGTAATCGATTTACATTGATTCAAAAATTGTGATCCATGCACAAGGTTTCGTGAAATAGACTATAGATTTTTTTCAACCTATATCGTCCTCCCACCAACCATAAGAGGACGGCACCATAAGTTCTGGAAGGGGGTGCAAGATTTTTCAAAGGTCAAAAAATGACCTTAAAAGTGGTAGTATTGGTAGTATGGCGTAAAAACACCATTTTTCAACGTTTCTCATCGAGCACTATCCATTGGCATCAAAAAATTGCGGAAAAAACGAAAACAATTTTCAAAAATTGAAATCTGGGGGATGTATTTTGATTTCTGAGGAGTTTTTTTTTCAAAAAAAAATTTTTATATTTTGGTTTCTCGAGGAGTGCATACTTCCAACCCCCAATTCCCCCAGGCCCAGGTATTCTCCCAACTATGATACCTACTACCTGGTGCTGGAAATCTTTGTAATTCAATTGAATGGGCTTCAAATGTTTCGTATCCTCTAATAATTGTTAGCGATTTCGATCTTTCCTAAAAATAAATTGTATCACCAACGCTGTTCCCCCTGATCCTATTAATCCTTTATTTTATGAAATGTTCTATACAACTGGTTTGGATCAAGTAATTCGTCGTCCAACTCACGAATAATATTTTAGATTTGCTTTTTCCAAGTCATGAACGTGAAAGTTTTACCTCCTTTTCGGATAGTGACCAATTCTGCTTTTGAAATTCATGAATTAGAGATAAATAACGTGCCCTTTCGTCTAATAGTCGAAAAGAAAATCACGAATTAATCTCTATTTGATTAGCCGCTGTTTCTTGACCTGTTTATTTAATCAATGTACTTTCTGCGGATGATATGTATGTACAATGTCTTTGTTTCTGTTCTTCAATTTACTATAGTCTGTTTCACCAGGTGCAGATTTAAGGGGGCCGGGGGGGAACGGCCGCCCTCTTCATTGTCCAAAAATATTTGGCTTGGTAAAGAATGGATATGCAATTTGCAATGATTTTTGGCCGTCAGCTGACCATAATTTCTCCAAGTTTTCCGGCGCTACGCGCCAGATGATACCTATTAATGACATTTATTTAACTTTCTTGGCGACCTGAAAGTCATTTTCTGTTCATGTAGGTTTCAAAACAATTTTAAAAGCAGAAACAGTAATTTTAGCAAAGTTTTCTTCTATATTCAATTAGAAATTTTCGATGTTTCGCATCAAATGTGTAAATACAGGAAATCAAGCAGTAAATCATGCTTCTACAACCTGTTTCATTAAACTTTGAGGTTTTTGAAAAAATTTAAGGTGCCTACAAAATTGGTTGAAACCAACAGTACAGTAATGATATTCTATCAGTATTGAGTTACGGTGCGACGCTTGCGATTGCCAAACGACATTACTGCATGAAAGATTCAAACCACTTTTGTAGCCTGATTCACCTGGATTAAATTCAAAAGAAAACCGCAAATTCAAATGAAACAGATTATAGAACGTCTATCCGCCGATTTCCCAAATTTTCTGGTGCTTCGCGCAAGATTTTTGTTAAAGTCAAAGAAATTTAATAATTTTTTCGCACAAAATTGTCGAAAATTTAAAAACAGTCAAAAGTGATTTTATGTAAAAGTATACAATGTAAAACACCAAAAAAAACGCCATTTCGCGCATTAAGGGCACATTTTTGGACCTATTTTTGACTGTTTTTGGAAAAGTTGGGATACCGCCCTTCTAGGAAAATCCTAGATCCGCCACTGTGTTTCACAAAGATTTAGTCATAAATTTTGAAACCGTCTCCGACAATAAGCTGACAGATTGCGATTAAAGTATTGATCTGATATATAATTATCGTAACCCTCGGCTTACTGTAGATAGAAATTCTTAAAATTTATGCACAAAGTTTTGTGAAACAAACTGGTACTGATTTCATACCTTCGTAAGTTACATACATATCATATATTCAAAAAACTGAGACTATGGGAGAAATACAAAATGACTAAAACAAAAGCTAATCGGATTATCTATTCTATAGTCTGTTACATTCCAAACGGCCCATTATCGCTTTACGGCTTATTACTGTAGCAAGCTATTTTACGGGTCAGGTCGTTGCAACAGTTTGTTAAATGAGCCGCATGTTAAAGTAAAGCACATTGAACATTATTGGGAAGAGTTTGGAGCAATCAGCCGCTACAAGAACATAATTGAAGAAACCATTTGTGCAGTGGAAAACAAATACAGTAATGGGAGTTTTGCGAAAATGGGTCGTTTGGAATGGATCAGACTATAGTCTCTGTGAATCTATAAAAGGGGAAGCAAAAACGTTTTTGCGAATAGAGAATTAGAAGTTTTAAAATCAGGCGACATCCGTAACTTTTACAATTTTGTTAATTCTCGTCCAAAAATCGATAGAAATTCATTTCCATCGACTTACGTACGGTATCGAATTAGAAAACGATGGTGAAAAAGCTAATCATTTTAACTCTTATTTTGCATCTGTTTTTACGATGAAACTCTTCCCCATTTTCAGGCTCGTACATTTTCATCTTATCGACTATCCAGTTTGATGTGGAAGACACCGTTTACTCAGCTATGCGAATCTAAACCAAGTTACCGCACTAAGCTCTGATGGAGTGTGCACTTATTTTATTGGAATATTAGGTTTTTTGCTCTCTCTCCTATTGCCTCTATTTTTGAAACATCTTATGGATCATGTTCAGTCCCAAAATTGTGGCGTCAAGCAAATGCAATTCCTGTTTTCCAAAAATAAAGGCGATTCTGGTTGCGTTGGAAATTATCGTCCGATTTCTTTGTGTTGCATGTAAAATTATGGAAAAAATCGTTAATAATAAAAATTATCTGAGTACTTGAATAGAAATAATTTGCTTTCGCCTCTTCGATTTGGTTTTTTAAAAGTCGATCATATGAAACCCAATTGCTATAAGCTGTAAAAACGAATGGGCAAAGTGTATCGATGAAAGTCTTCAGATATCTATCGATAAATGCTCAATTCTGTATATACTACACATGGGTTTCAAAAAGGCGTTTATTTTCCGATTCTGACTGTTTCCGTAACTTAGGTGTTTTAATGTCTCAAATTTTAAACTTCAACAGCACCATTACGGAATAATAAAAAATCTTCTGAAGTGCTCCAGTCAATATCGCCGATTTTACCGATTCAGTCGGGAAAGTCGGCAATATCGCCGACAAAATCGGGAAAAGTCGGCGATATCGCTGACGAAAGTCGGGAAAGTCGGCGATATCACCGACTAAAAATCGGGAAAATTGCAAGAATCGGCGATATCGCCAACCAAAATCAGGAAAGTTGGCAATAGGTACATACATACTCGTAATGGCCAGCGCAACAGAACGCACACAAATTCCAGTCAGATCGATTATCAGGATGGTTTTCATCCCCCCCGCAAAAACATTTTCACCCCCCTCCCGAAAATTTTTTCACCTCCCCCAGAATCGGCAATTTTTTGCAAAAACCTTTGAAAGAATCTCTTTTTGAGCATTTTTAGCAGTCTTTAGCATCAGAATCGCCAATTTTTTTAGGGCGTCGCACCGATTAGCCTTTTTTGACTATATTTTCTTCATTTTTGTCCAATTTTTGTAAATTTTTTAATTTTTATCGTCTAGAAAGAAAGAGCATCATGAGAAACATCGACGCGTATCCTTTGTTTCTAAGCCCAAATACGGACTTCAGAAAAAATGTTTGCTTACATGTGCAGAAAAAGTCAGTTGAGTATCAGCTAATTAAAAAAGTTGATGTATAGTAAGCAGTATAGTTTTCCGTACTCACAGCTGAAAACACGTAATATGTGTTAAACCATAGGATTTGTCATATAGTCAGGCACCTAGTTTGGTGGTACCCACACCTGGGCGTGGGAGGTTTGGGTATGCACCCCCCAGAAACCAAATACCCCCCAGAAATCAAAATACTCCCCCCAGAATTCAATTTTTGAAAATTTTTTTCGTCTTTTTCGCAATTTTTTGATGCCAATGGATAGTGCTTCATGAGAAACGTCGAAAAATGGTGTTTTTATCGCCATACAACCATTTTTAAGGCCATATTTTCGACCTTCAAAAAAATCTTGCATCCCCCAGAATTTTCTTGCTGCCCACGTATGGTGGTACCTCTTTATACTTTATGATGATCTTCATGAACAGCTACGTGCTTAAGAAAGACAATTGCATACCTAGCGCATACTTCAATGCACCAAAAATCAGCAGATATCGTAGAAAAAATAGGATGGGTTCCTATTCTTCAGATTTTAGTCGGCGACGTTGCCGACAAAAATCGGGAATGTTGGCGTTATTCCGGCAAAAATCGGGAAGTCGCGCAACTATCGCGTCAAAATAACAATCGGGAACATTGTAAGAATCAGCGATATTGTCAACAAAATTGGAAAAGTTGTGAGAATTGGCAAAATTGCCGACAAAAATCAGGAAAGTCGGCGATATTGCTGATTAAAAATTGGGGAAATCGTAAGAATCGGCGATATCGCCAACAAAATCGGAAAACTTGTGAGAATCGGCGATATTGCCGACAAAAAATCGGGAATGCCGTAAGAATCGGCAGCCCAACCGTAAATCCTACTAATGAAAAAGATAGGGAGAAAGAAAAGCATGATAAGCATAGGTGACCACACATGGAGCCTGGACGCATGACAATCACCAGTAACAACACCGGAGCCTGGGAGAAACGGGAGAAACGGCGAATCCAGTGATACGCATATGCAACCACACCGGAGTCCGGGAGAAACGGGAGAAACGGCGAAACCATGATAAGCATAGGTAACCACACCGGGAGCCTACGGGAGAAACGGCGAAACCGTGATAAGTATAGGTAACCATACCCGGAAACTGGGAGAAACGGGAGAAACGGCGAAACCGATGCATATATATGTAGGTAACACACCCGGAGAAACGTTTCTCCGGAGAACATTATCTCCCACCGGAGAAAATTTTAATGGGAGAAACGTTTCTCCGGAGAACGTTTCTCCCGGCAGGAAAGTTTGATGGGAAGAAACGTTTCTCCCACCGGGGAGAACACTAGTGGAGATTTACGGGTTGGCCCGAATCAAAGGCGATAGTACACCAACAAAATCTGGAAGAAGTCGTGAGAATCGGTGAATCATTGCTGACATAAAATCGGTAAAATCGTACAGAATCGGCGATATCGTTCCGACAAAAATCGGGAGAAAGTCCGTGTGAATCGATGTGATCGCCAATGAAAAATCGGAGAAAATCGTAAGAATCGGCGATATCGCCAACAAAAATCGGAAAAGTTGTGAGAATCAGCGATATCACCGACAAAAAATCGGCAAAGTCGTAAGAATCGGTGATATCGCCAATGAAAAATCGGGAAAATCGGGGCACTTCTGAACCGGGAAAAAGTGTCGGCGATGTAGGCGATCGCCGATTTTTACTTCTGAACCGGAGCTTAATTCTTCTCTCGAGATCATGAAATTTTGTCTCGTGCGGAGATCTATATTCGTCCGTTACTTGAATATTGCTCTACCAATTGGAGCCCTTATCGTATTCGAGATATAAACCGCACTAAAACAGTTCGGCGCAGGTTTGCGCGAAGTATTTTCGGCTTTAAAAGTGATTTGTCTTATAACGATCGTTTAATTTGTAGGCTTCGAAAACGCCATATTTTTGTTTTGCTTTGTGCCTAAACTTTCAAATTATTACTGGACTGTCACATACATATTTTTCGTGACGAAATTTTCGCTTTCAATAACAATTGTACCTACTCGAATTTTAAGCGATGTCCGTAACTGTTCCTGTTGGCGCGCTCCGATATTCTCAAGCATGATTTCAGTCATACATATGTGTGAATTTGTGGAATTCGCTTCCAAATGATGTCGTAAATTCAACTGCATATAGTCCGTTCCATTCCAAATGACCCACTTTGTCTAAATTCTTATTACTGTATTATTTCTTCACTGCAAGACGCTTCTTCAGTTACGCTCTCGCAGCAGCTGGCTTCTTTCAGCTCATTTTATTGATGTTTAAAGCGTTTTTCTTAAAATGTGGCACATCTAACAAACTCTTGGAACAATCTTACGCGTAAAATATTCTGCTACAGTAATAAACCCTAAAGTGGAAATGGGCCGTTTGGAATAGAAACAGACTAAAGCTTTAAAATTTAACGCAAACTCAGTATGTACTTTCGATTTTTTCTTTTTTGTTTTTCAAGCAGGAATGTCTCTCGTTACTGCTATTGCTAGCCTTACAAGATAATGTTGTCAACCTTGTTAGCACAACCTAACAGCACTTGCATACGTTAGAGTGACTTTGCTTCGCAAAATTCGAGCGATTTGTTTTAAAAACTTAGTCTGAGAAGACAATAGAAATATATATGCATGTACATAGGTAAACATTTAGATTTTCAGACGTTACGCATTAAGCCAATATTCTCAGAACTTTTACATATGTCTGTAAAGTGTCAGTTTACATCGGTGATTGCTCACTGCAAATAAATTTACGTCGATTCAACCATTGCAATCCTTGCACAAAAGTTCCGTTAAACTGTACATAGTATAGTAGGAATACTGCAATCACATGACACTATATGGTAAAAAGTTTTTAGTGATAAGACGGCAACCAGCAGCTTAAAGCACATTTGCTAATGGGCTAAAAAAATATTTGCTAAGAATATTTGAGAATAAGAATTGAGAATAGCATCAATGAGCGAGGATAGTGATGCTTATTTTCACATGAAAGCGTACCCGGATTTTTTGATTGATGGTTACTGTATGTAAACCTTTGTCGGAGACGAGAAAGCGAGGAAATCTTTTCTCATCTTTGTTCCTGTTTTACATTCTGCTTCTTTTTCTTTCCGTTTATTTTATTTTAAGACATAAATCGAGCCTAGGGCAGATTAGATTCAATTGAATGATCCTCTAAAATCCACCTCCTGATTGTGCTCGTAGGTACCAATCTTGCATTTTCTGTGTTCTAAATTTTGCGCTCTAAATTATCCCCTTGTGTTTATCTTTCTACTTACATCTGTGATCGAACATGATCCTAGGGGTTGTGGTTCAATACCCAGAAAATTTAACTCCCCCTGAAATTCTCTCTCAATTCCCTTCTCCCGCAGAATTCGCAATTTTTTGAAAGTTCCCAAAAATTTTCTAAAAATTCTAGAAAGGTGCCTTTTTAAGTTGTGTATATTATCTATTTGCTCAGAAGTGTCAAATTTTCGGCGCTTCGGGCCATATTCTCATGTTGAGTTTGACTATATTCTACTCAAATGGCTATTCTCCAACTTTTTCATTTTTTTCAAAAATTTCTTATGTAATATCTAGAACCATAGGCGTAGCCAAATTTTCGCCAGAGGGAATCCTAAATGTTTTTTTCATCCGGGCGGGGCCAGCCGAACTAATTTTGGGCTTTTCGCGTCACTGAACAATTGTAATTTTTTCGAATTTTTTTGGCATTTTTGACTGAAAAATGCTTATATTGCGCGAAGCGCTAATTTTTTACTCATCCTGCAATAAAACGATGAGGAAATGCTAAACTGTGGAAGGAATCGGCGAAGTGCGCAGCTTTATTCATTTTACGTCGCAGAACGGCACCGTGCAACCATACTGCTCAGTTCTTGAATATGTCGAAATTTTTTAGGGGGATTTCACCTTCCCTCCACTACCTACGCCAGTGCTGAAAGATAGAGCGCTTATCACAAACGTCGAAAAACTATTTGCTGATGCGTACTTACACGGTTTTTTGTATTCGAATAAAGATTTTTCCGATGTACAAAGACTTCAGGAACTTTTTCTAATATGGTTTTGTCTCCAATTTTCCCAAGAACGTAGTATTTTTTACGCTTTTATAACTCAAGCACAGCTATAAATGTAGGCCGATGGGGCTTTGCAATAGAGTTTTTCTCAAGAATTTTTTCTGCAAGCCCCATTTCTACCATTTTAGCATTACAGTTCTGACGTTAACAGTCCGCAAGCAGGATGCATCGAGTCCATCCCACGGTTTCCTTCTTTTAAACTTGCCGTGCGTATCAAATTAGATCGCCAGCTGATGTGTTCTACTGCACTTCAATCAGGTAAGCACTAGTCACAGGCTTAGACCATCAGCTGCTACCAATGTGAATACACTTTCTAAGCCTAAGCCTACCGTCTTCATTCTCAGCAAAGCTAGTTTCACACACTTCTTTTTAAAAATTTTTTCACAGTTTCTCTGAAAAATACTTTTCCAGTGATTCAGACAGCAATCAGAAAAAAACCATATTGAGGCACATGCAATCGCAGTAATTTCAGAATCATTGATAGTCTATTTTGAAGAAATTCCAGTGACTCCTCTGCAATGCTGCCTTCAACACTTTTCACCTGCAGTTTCAACATCCTCAAATCCTCCAACTCCTCTGCAAAAGAAATCATTCAAACATATATCAAAGAAACTTTATCAAACTTTTTCTGGGATGTCTGCCATACTACAAAGAGGTCCAAAAAAAAAAAAACACAATTTCTACAATTCCCATCTAACTAATCAATCAACATCTTCACTTCAACTAAATTTAAACTAGACTTCCAAGTCATTCTTTGTGATACTAACAAACTCACAGTAAACTAAATAAACACAGATTCAAGCTCTTGCTAGGATACCACTGCTAGCAGCAAATTTCACTTCACATCTAGACAGAAGCATGTTTTAAAACTTTTTGTGATATGTCTGCCTTTCAAACGGATATAAACATATCTTGTGCAGCTTTGACGCTTCTTTGCATCTCAAAGTTCCTCTCTGCATTCTCATATGTTTGGAACTACTTGGATGTGTGTTTCTGCATCTCTTTTGTGTGCATACCTTTTCTTGACACATATGCTTTCATTGCCTTCTCTTTTTATTTGTCCTTTCTTCTCCTTTCTTTATCCATTTATCTTCTTCTTTTATCGCATTGGTGACATATATTTTATCTTTATTTTCATTGTTGATGTGGATAGACAGTTAAAATTTACAGATCCATTCTAGCAATCTGCAGGCCAGTTTCATATCAGCTTATCCCACCTTCTCAGAACTTTATCACAAACATTGTATGATTTCTTCTGTGAAGATAACGTCTTATTGGGATCCTTTGTGTTTCTTCAGCATATAATCATAACGATGAACATCAAACGCTTGTATGCTTCCTTTGACTTTTCCGCTTGTGGGAGCTATGAATAATTTCAATCAAATTACGTTTTATCTCTCATTATATTCTATTCTAAGTGAACAAATTTCAACTGATTGATTTTTAATAAATTAGTTGATAAAGTATCCTTCTTGCAGCTAATAGGCTTTATACAATGGGCTTCTTTTTGTTTATATTTAATTTGCCGATTCCCTCTTTCTTGTAATCATTTCCTTCAAACAATATGCTTGGAAGCCTTGGTAAGTCATGCCTTTAATTTTCTTGTTACCTGTGAGGCTTTTTTTCTGTTGAATACCTTTGTGTTGAGCGGAAGCTTCTTCCATTGCTTGGCTTGAGCAGAGGCGAAACCTTCTTTAAATTTTTTTTTTGTGCAGATAAATGCGGCGAAAATTGATTTCCTTTGCAAGGTTTCACAAAAATAGGCTATTATTCTCGTATTTTCTGCTGTCATCCTTTGAATAATATTGGCAATCTCCAGGCACATAGGATCTGTTAAAATGTCTGCAAATTGAAATATCGCTTTACAACTGCATAACCTTTTCTTCATTGTTTCAAAACCTGAACTTGTATTTGGACTTTTGCCTTTTAACGCTTTCAACTAATTTCAGAAATACATTATTTTAAACGATAAACAGAAACCTTTGTAAAGACTTGCTAAGATTTTATTATCATAACTGCTCTGTTCTTATGCAACATGTAATTGTCAAAGTGTTTTTCATTAAATACGATACTGTCTTGCGAAATAAATTCGCATTTGCAACGTTGCTTCAATCGTCAGCATTTTGTCTACAAGGTCTAGCGCTTTATAAAGCCTTCTGTTCGTCTGGCTGTTGGCCTGTAAATTTTTCAGTACTGCTTTGCTTTAGCAGGTTCGAAGTTATTGACTTTGCCAAATGTCATTTCGCTTGAGGTGTTCTTCATGGCATAAACGGCACTAAGCAACGTTACCATCATTTCTTCGCTCCAATCTGTAGAGGAGTGACCTTGAGCAAAAGCTCAGCCTTTCTCGAGCATGACAAAATAAAGTAAATTTAGCGCTAGATAATGGCTTTTGACTGCGGCAAGCCGTGTTAAAATGTTCAGTCGATCGGCTTTCAACGTCATACTTCCACATAGCCTAAGCCTACTTGACACATTTGTATTTTAGCCAGAAAAAGGCGGCTTTACCCAAATGCGCGTTTGTACAAAAAAAATAACTGCAGCAAGCTTTGCAAAATAATTATGAAGGTTTTATCCTGTCGTTCAACAGAGCAAAAATAAAATAATTCGATGAAGTTACAAGGTCGCAGTATGGGTTTCGTTTTTTTAAACACCTGTTCTTCTCATTGGGCAATTTTTCCCCTTACACGTAGGCGTAAGGAGAGTTTGAGAGCTTGCCCCAGAATTGAAACTACTGAAAGAATTTTTTTGTGGTACGATGCCATTGGATGATTACTTGATGAAGACGTCGAAAAATAAAATTGTTTTACTTACCGTACTTTTAAGACCAATTTTTGACCTTTAAAAATTTTTCCCCCCCAAATTTTTCTACCCTTCCCAGAATTTCGGTGCATGCCCACCTATGCCTACGTATATGTAATTTTCGATCTTCAATAGAGTGGGCTATCACTATAGGTTAAATAATAGCGAGGCGTAGGATTGGTTGTCCCTGGGATCCAGCAGACCCCCAAGTGATTTTGTTGTGCCTAGTTTTGGCGATTTACTTTATAGTTATCAGGGTGAGCAATCTTCGTTTTCCGTTGTACCTTTTACAGCTTTTTCACATGCCCTAACTACACTATCTGACTAACATATTTATTTGTTCCAATAAAGTTGTTAACGTAGACTGTTAGCTCTTGTTCAATTTGTAAT
>JAVLUZ010000738.1:257693-385735 GCA_036768485.1 Mermis nigrescens
ATTAAAATTTTGATTGAAATTAGGTTTTGAGCTGTTTGACATACGTAAATAGAATAGCTGAATTCACTAACATGTGCCTAGCGTTTGAACTTTGTCCAACGACGAATTCTCAGCGTAATAGTCTTCGACAAAAATGACTAAGATGGATAATCTGAATTTAAAAAAAATATCCCAAATGGTCCAGAAATTTGTCTAGTCGCTTAGAAAAATTAACTAGCTATTGATTTAGTTAATTATTTAAATTAGAGTTTGTAAATATTAAAAGTCAACCGGTAAGAGTTGGAAGCTTGAGCAATTAAAATCGAACTTACCAAAAGCTATAAAAGCAAAAAAATTCTTCAGACTTCAAAAGGTTTGAAATGAGTTCTTGAAGGTTAAAGTTCAATTAAATATTCAAAAATGAGAAAATTTGCCTTTTTCAATAAATTCCAAACGCAACTAATTACTTTATATTTTTGATAATTGAATAATTTAAAGTTAATTATAAATAATGAATTTGTAATAAGAAAATTAGTAAACGTGGAATGAAAACTTCAAAAATATTAATAAATTATGACGTTAATTATTAATAATTATTAACCAGTTTTCACCCAGGATTCCAGCGATGGCTGTCATCATGCGTTTTGGGGTGCAAAATTCTATCATGATGACATAAGTGAGTTCGACGCAAAAGTCTAGCAATCACACATAACGAATAATCGTTCACTCGACGAAATTGAAACGACGCGTCATCGAAGTTAAATCGAAGTAATCATTCGTTAATTAATCAATAAAAGCAAATTAAAAATTCCGAAAATAAAATGGCCCGAAATAATTTAAATCTGAAAGTAAGGAAGCGCTTAGAAAACGAAATAACTGGAAATTTCGGCACCCTCCCCGATTCGTATACAAGGCCGTATTTTATTCGACTTACTCGATTTGTCCTGATTTTTCGAAGTTCTTTAAATGTTTCATGTTCTACGGAAAGAGCAACATCGGAAACGTCAAAAAAGCTGTTGCTTTAACGCATCATATCGTTTTCGAGTGCAAAAGGCATTTTAGACAAAAAAATCGGTCTGATTCCTCCCCACCGAAATTTCCAGGCTGAAGTTAATGTTTGCTAAAATCAATAGCCAAGCATACACTGTTCCGATGACGTCACTTAGCCGGACGTGAGTTCCATGTGAAATTTTAACAATCTATGACTTTTTCATTAATTGCTAAAATTGTAAAAAGCACAAAAATGCAAAGCAATAAAATATAAAGAACACAAAGTACGAAATACCTATGTATTCATGTCTCCTGTGGTCAAAATTTATTCATTGAGAACTTAAAATATATAACCTGTATAGTTAGCAATTCTGGAACGTTATAATCATTTTGATCTACAATTAACTCCAATAAGAAATCAAATCAATCATCTGACAAGTCCAAACTTTCAAGGCAAATTGAAAATAAATTTAGAAAAATCCATTCACACGCTTATTTTAAAGGTGAATTATTGACTAAATGATTGAAAATAAACACAATTTTATTCACGAATTACGAAAAGAAGTCCGAAATACGAAGGCGCGAAAAGAAATTTATTTCTAGGGAACTGACTGACCGCGGGCGAGGTCTCACCACATTTCCTGTCATAACTCTTTCCAGTAAGTGTCTAAAAAAATGGAGGATTAATCAACTAATAAAAGAAAACTAATTAAAAATAAATTTGCCAATCAACTAATTTTTTCAAGGTGTTATATACAATTAATGTTATTATACAATTTATTATACTGCTAAAATATTCGAAATAATTAAACGCAGTTTGCTTTGTGTAAGAGCTCCTTAACCACTGCAGGAATTTAGTAGTTTTATTTATGCCCGTAGAATTGCCACCACACGTGGGGGTGGGGGGTTGGGGGTATACGCACCCAGCCAGAAGTTCGAATACCCCCTCCAGAATTCAATTTTTGAAGTTTTCGATGCCAATGGATAGTACTCGATAAGAAACGTTGAAAAATAGTCGTTTGTTAGCCATACCACCTTGTTTAAGGCCATTTTTTACCTTTGAAAAAATCTTGCACTCCAAAACTGTGGTGCCGCCCACCTATGGTAGTCGGCCCAATCTTAACAATGAGTTTTAGCAGCTTCAATTTGCGTTCAAAAATGGCCAAAAAAACTAAAAATGGACAAAAACGTATATTTTTCGGCACTAAAAATCGGGGGAGGGTAAAAATTTTTGTCTCGCTAGCAAATTGGGTCACAGCTGGGCGTGGGGGATGGGTGTACGCACCCCCTGGGGCTCAAAACACCCTCTCAGAAACCAAAATACCATCCCCAGGATTAAATTTTTTGAAATTTTTTTCTCGCAGATTTATCGATGCTTAGCCTTAAAAGGCCAAATTCGAAAATAATTTAAGCTATTGTGAAGCGTGACAGACCTTGTCCTGGACGATTGAAAAAACAGGACGTTAGTCACAGACCCCACGACCGCAGCTATTCTTATCAAGTGTGAAGGTCACGTAGAGCTTTTGAGCACCATGAGATTTTTCTTATTAGCTTATTATCTTAATTTTTTACGCACATCTAGAACAGGAATCATGCGCGTAAGGAGGCTTCTTCCCAACCTGACTTTTTAAGAAAAAGAAACTATGTACGTATTAAAAATCCCTAAATACTGTAGTCTGTTTCACATAAGTTTGGGCAAGTTTTTTAGAATTTTTTTCGAAAGTTAGCCGACGGATTACGATAATTATGTATCAAATCAATGCTATAATCGCAGTCTATCGGCTTATCGTCGGACGTACTTTTTAACATCTATGCCCAGACTTATGTAGAAGCAGACAATAATTGAAGGCATAAAAATCAATCTTCTCTATGGAAAGAATTTTTTGTAACATCAAGCTTCTAGCTTTATGCATTTTTTGAAGGATCGTGCGTGTTGTACTTGTCTCTAACAAAGTGAACAGATCACAATGAAAAATTTTATTGTCAATGTCAACGAATTAATGTGCAGACGTACAACGGAATAAAATCGAGTGCGGAAAAATATGAGATTCGGCGATCAAAGAACACAAAACGACTAGTAAAATTAGACAACGAAATAGGCACAGTAAATACTATTTATCGACTTAAACCATCGGTTCAGTTCACTTTTGACCTTCATTTTTTAACCTGTGATTTCGATTTCAATAATTTTTGAATTCGTGGAATCACTTACCGATTTTTATTTAATTTTTGATTTAAATTTCAATTCTCTGTCCTTATTTTCTAAATTGACCGATTAAATAACTGTCTGAGTGATCCAACTACCACATTTGTTCATTTTCCTTCACTTACCAGCACACCTGGGCGTGGGGGGTTTGAGGAATATGCACCCCCCAGAAACCAAAATGCCCCTCCAAATCCAAAATGCCCCCCACAGAATTCAATTTTTAAAAATTTTTTTCGTTTTTTTTTAACAATTTTTTAATGCTCAATAGATAGTGCTTGATGAGAAACGTCGAAAAATGGTTGTCTTTTCGCCATACCACCATTTTTAAAGGCCATTTTTTTGACCTTCAAAAAAATCTTGCACCCCGAAATTTTCTTGCTGCCCACGGCCATGCTTACCAGTCAATAATAAGATCTCGCCCAAATTCTTAGTTATTTCAACACAATATTTCACAAACAACCCAAAAGCATACATACATGTAACGGCTGGAAATTGGGGGTTTCAGCCATTTCTAGGGGAAGGGGTAAACGATCTCCAATTTTTAGTCGAAAACGACCAAAAAACGCCTAAAAACAGCCAAAAAAGTCGATTTTTTCTAAATCGGGGGGGCAATAAAATTCTGGCTCTGGGGGATGGGGGGACGTCCGAGTATGGGTGGGGATCCCCCATCCCCTCTGTAACATGTATGCCCCAAAGGCATTAGCAGTGCTTTAGGATAGGTTCCACTAAGAGCTGTAATTAAAGAGGATCACTTTACACAAAACAACCCCATTCAGGAAATGAAGCATTTCAGCAGATGAGCATATACCAAAAAAGGGTAACATTAAAAAGTGTTTACACCTTTAACGTTTTATTTGGGCAGATGAAAAAGTAGTTTTATTACATACACTGCAATAAGATCCATTATTACCATAGCGAAATTACGCATCGGTATACGATCGAATCATGTCGTTTAAACCACAGCGCTAGATTCCACATCAGAACAATATGATTTTTAGTATCTGGTAACAAGTGCTATTTTTAGTCCAGCTTAAATCCCGATACTTAATTTCGCAATTAAACAACGATTCGCCCTTATTTACGCGTGTAATTAATAACAATAATTAATAATTAAAAATATTAATATTGAATGATAATAACGACTTCATATTTAAATTGAGTCGTATTTCAATTCTGACCGATTCAACGCCTGAAAAGATAGCGAAAATGGAGTGTAAAGTAAATGGTTGATAAATACGAAAGAAATTGCGGATAATAGTCGTTTTTCAACGCCAAGGCGTCAGCGCGGTGTATCTGGACGATACAGTAGAATGTTTTTCTTGCGATAATAAAGATCGAGTATTTCGAACGCACGTCATTTTCTTCCGTTTATTTTCGATGGCTGAACGCGAAAATAACAAAATGAGACAAAATCGTAGTGTAAAGTAAACGTGGTTTAAACTGTAATTCAATAAGCGCAATATCTGAATGACGAGTAAAAAACTTCCAGTGTAAAGTAATCTTGGTTTACACTCTTATTCAATACGCACAACATCTCGAAGATGCTTAGAGAGGCAGTGTAAAGTAAGCTTATCTAGTTTAAATCAAGAAACGTAACAGCTCTAGAATGAGCAGAAAAATTGTAGTTTAAAGTAAAATTAGCGTAAAGTCTTATTCGATAGACATGACACGGAAGAATAAGAGTGTAAATTGCATACGATTTAATGTATTATTCAATAACCATGCCAGAAAAATAAGGGTGTAAAGTCAGTTTGTTTTAAATTTTTTAGTAAACGCGCAAAAGCTCTAGAAAAGGGAAAAATTGTAGTTAAAACTAAAATAAACTTGATTAAGCTGTTACATAATACAATAAGTGCGACGACCACACCTGGGCGTGTGGGGTTTGGGGTATGCACCCCCAGAAACCAGAATACCCCTCCCCAATCAAAATACCCCACAGAACTCGATTTTTAAAAAATTTTCGTTTTTTTCGCAATTTTTTGATGCCAATGGATGGTGCTTGATGAGAAACGTCGAAAAATGGTATTGTTATCGCCATACCACCATTTTTAAGGCCATTTTTGACCTTCAAAAAATCTTACACCCCCCAGAATTTTCTTGCTGCCCACGTATGGCGACGGACCATACATGATCTTGCCGGGAAGGCTTCATCCCTCCTCCAGAAATATTTTCAGCCCCCCCCAAATTCGCAATTTTTCGAAAGTTTCCAAAATTTCCTAAAAATTCGTAAGAAAGTGCTTTTTGAGGGCCTTCGGTTATCCATTTGCTCAGAAACGTCAAATTCTCGGCGCTTCGCGCTCTAAACTCATGTTTCGACAATATTTTCTTGAATTGATTCGACTTTTTTGATTTTTTTCGAATTTTTTTGGTTCTTATGCTCTAGAAAGATAGAGATTAGAGAACACAGTTTTTTGTGTAGAGCCTCTCTGTACAAGAATATAAAGATCTCGGAAAAGTTTTTGTATGGGCTAAAAATATTTTGTACATATAATTTATAGATATTCAATTAAATATACACATCTTTACATACTACGTGATTTTTGACCCGCACGCTTCACAACAAAAAAGTTATTTGCCCTAAAATCAGCGGGTTACATTAGTTCGGCGCAATGCCCCAAAATTTTCGTGAGTCTTGGGTTCAGGCCCGGTCTTAGGCATGTGTGGAGTGTGCGGCCGCACAGGGCCCCGGGACCCCGAAGAGGCCCCCAGGGGAGCCTCACCATGCACTATACAAATGCTTCCGATAAGTACCAAAAAGGTACCTCGCACGGGGCCCCCAAAAAGGTACCTCACACAGGGCCCCTAAATGCCTAGACCGGGCCTGCTTGGGTTGAATTAACGCCTAAAATTCGACTCATAAATCTAAAATATCTTGTGTTACACAATCAGAAATAATACACCGGTTGCAATATCCTGATTGAGTCACATAATTGACGCCAATTCGCTAATGAATTTAACACTTCCGCCGAAAATAAAAAAGTCAATTTTCTCTCAAAACGACCAGAAAACGGTGCCAAGTTGTTTAATAGTTCTTATTTTCTGCATAAAATCTTTATAAAACAGTAGAGATAGATGCAAAAGGACGCTTAAATCTGTACAAAGGTGCTTAAAGATAAATTTTGGAGTGTCTAATGCCCGCGCTTGGACCTAAATGGAATGTAATTATGATATTGCCGGGAACTTTTTGAAAATTTGCAAAATAAAATGCTAAAAAAGGGATCTGAGTATACAATTTACTCCCCTGCGTTTTTTAGCCGATCCATATAAGCTACAGTAGCAAACTTTACGAGGAAATAGCTATAAGCCTATTGTACTAATCTGGCAAAATTGATTGACTTACGGTGTAAACTCACTGCTTTACACTCACAGTTTACAACATACTAGCGGCATCTAAAAATTGTAAATGATTTGGTGGGTTTCAAACAAAGCACTTTTTTGTAACTCAATCAACATCCTACATTAAAAAAAGTAAGTTTGAAGTAAGTTTAAAATAAAGTAGGTAAGTTTTTTAAGTTTTTTTAAGCAGTAAGATTACACCGTAAGTTACTCAATTTTGTCAGATTAGTACAATAGACTTATAGCTATCTCCTTGTAAAGTTTGGTTACTGTAGCTTATATGGATCGGCTGAAAAACGCTGAGGTGAATTGTATCGTTAAAATTACTACTAAATACTTGGTCTAAAATGTCTTTGTATATTGTACAAAAGACGGCTCCGAAAATCTTTGTACGAGTCTCAAAATCTCTGTCTCGTACAAATAAACAGTGATAGACAAACCTGGGCGTGGGGAGGGGAGAGTTCCGGGGTATGCACCCCCAGAAACCAAAATACCCCCACCAGAAATCAAATTTTTGAAATTTTTTCTGTTTTTTTCGCAATTTTTTGATGCCAATGGATAGTGCTCGATGAGAAACATTGCAAAATGGTGTTTTTTCGCCACAACTATCATTTTTAGGGCCATTTTTTGACCTTCGAAAAAATCTTGCACCCCCTCCCCAGAATTTCGGTGCCGCCCACCTATAGTGATACAGCATCTTCAGGAACGACGAAAAACGATGTTTTTGACGCGTAACCAGTTTCTTGAGCCCGAAAAAAGGCAATTCGAAATTTCACCACCCTCTCCCAGAATTCCCATGCTATGCACGTCTGACGACGACTCTAAAATGAATAGGGAAGAAATAATGTAGTGTAAAGCGAACATGGATTAAACATCAAAATTGAAATTAAACCAATCAAATCAAGTTTAAGGTTAAAATAAGATTGAGAAAAGATTAAATGAAGACTAAAGTGTTATTCACTGACCCTGACTAAGATCTTAAAATTTCAAGGGATTCTTCCCTTCTTTACATAAATAACCATTGCAGTAATCTACACCCTCCTTGCAAAACATGAGCGATTTTTTCGACTAAACGTTTTTTGCAGTTTTGACTGAAATATTACAGATCTTTTAGTTTTTGATTAAAAATTTCGTAAATTTAAATGAAAATTCGAACATTTTGTAAATCCTTTCCAATTCTGAGCCATTATTTTCGCCGGCGGAATCGATTCGATTTAGTAAGCGAGATTTTCCAGAGTTTTTACCACTCAATTTTCCAGTTTTCCATAACTTTTGCCATTTCCGAATTCTCTAATTTTCCGGCTAATAGTTCACAATTATCAAGGGCGAGCCAAAAGCAATTGACAACCGCTTGCAAGCACGCAAACAATCAGTCAACTAATTTAACACTGTCCCGCTTTGCACGACAAAAAAAAATTTTCATCTTTTTTCAGAGGTCAAAGGCCACAAAATTAAGCCGTACTTCACCCGCTAAGCGACCCATAATCAGGGGCGGATTTAGAGGGGGCGGGTTTGGGCGGCCATCCCGCCCCCCCCCCCCCAATGACCAAAAATAGTGCGCAAAATTAAGGATTTTTGAGCGATTTTCGGGTTAAAACGGCTAAATTTTCCGCCCAAGTCAGGATTCCACCCCCCTTAGGGGTACCGCCCCCCCCCCCATTTGAGAAATCATTCGAAAAATCCTGGATCCGCCACTGCCCGTAATCGATGACAGGATTACATGTATGTAACAGGGGTTTCGGGCGGATCTCCCTACCCTAATTCGATCGACCCGCCGTACCCCCAAAGTACGAAAATTGTTGACCCCCTTCCTATTTTTGGCGAAAACTGGAATTTTTGCTTATTTCTACGTTTTTTTTGCCATTTTTGGTTGAGAATTGGAGGTCATTTACCACGACCACTAAAAATAATCGGGAAACCCCACCCGAAATTTCGAGCCGTTACATGTATGGCTGCAACCATACATGCACCACATGGGAATTCTTGGGGAGGGAGGGGGTGAAATGATAAAGTGCCTTTTTGGGTCCAAAAATGGTAGGTACGCATCAAAACATCGTTTTTCAGCGTTTCTGACGATGCTCTATCTTTCTAGAGCATAAAAACATTAAAAAAATTCGAAAAAAATCAAAAAAGTCGAAACAACTTGGTAAAAATATAGTCAAAACATGAGTATAATGGCGCCAAGCGCCGAAAATTAGGCACTTTTGAGCAGATAGATGACTAAAAACGCATAAAAAAGCATCTTTTATACAAATTTTTAGAAAATTTTTGGGAACTTTCGAAAAAATCACCAATTCTGGCGGATGAGGTGAAACAATTTTTGCGAGTGAGGGGTGAAAATTTTTCTGGGGAGGTGAAAACTCCCATCCCACCTTCCACAGATCATGTATGGTTGCAACCCGTGACAATCATACAAACACAATTACGCAAACAAACGACGGCTAATCACAATCAGCCGAATTCAATCAACAATCACTCGCAAGCGTGCAAACAATCGAGCATCCACACAATTTTTGCCAGGGTCAAAGGTCACAAGGTCAACCTCAACCCCGCCAGCCTGTAGTCCATTAAGCGACCTAATCTATTATACGACGGCGTCGCTTACGAGTGCTCGACGATGACGCCGACGGCCTATCGCCTCGAATCCGGAACGTCGACGACGAACGCGGCTTACGTCGCGGCGATTTCCGGCAAATCGCGTGGCGAACCAAGCCGACGTTGGCAGCACCGCGGATGGCGTTTTTTGCGCCGTCGGCCGCAACGGCAAAGCCGCGTCCGGTCAGCGACGCCGACGAAGCCAATGCGCCACTCTTGCGCGACGCCGGCGATCTCAGCGTCATAGTATGACGTCGTCGGACGACGAATGTTTTCGAGGATGACGAAGTCGACGGCGACGCTTTCTTTGTCGTCGGCGCCAACGGCGGCTTTCAGCCGCCGCCGCTGTCGACGACGCGTCGACCGCGCTCGCGACGGATCGCGTTTTAAGCGCGAGACGCTTCAGCGTCGCCGACGACAATTTTTTGCGGTCGCCGCCGTCGCCGTTGCCGCTGCGGCAAGACGATTGGCTCGCGGAACGGGGTACGACGACGCTGCGTCGGTGCTGGTTAGACTTAAATTATATATCAATAAGTGCACACGTGGAACAGGGGCGTCGCCCTAACAATATAACATGAGATCAGCTTCCATTCTTTATCTGAAGATTAATTAATTCAGGGAGACAGGAGATTAGTTCCCCGAAATTCCGGTAGTAAGAGTAATTACAATACAACAAAAGTGCCCCTGAAGGTAGGAATTAAAAATTCATTTAGTGTATCTTACAGGCAGGCTTAGATTTTAGCATACTTTCAAAGCTAAAAAGCCGAAAATACAACAAATTTGTTCAACATGATTGAAATGGAGTTTAGTAATCAATGTGTCGACGTCGCTGTGAAAAAACCTCAAAAACGCTATTATTATTCACCATCTACAGGTGAGACATGCAAGTTCAAAATGTTTGCCACCCCCAAAAATTCAGAAGGCCAGCTAGCTACCCTACTAATGTGGAAGTTTAAGAAAAGCTACACCCCCATGCAACAGGTCGCAATTCCGGCTAATAGGAACATGAAATTCTGAAACTACTTCTGTTAGATGGATAAAAATCTCATTTTTTACCGCGTGAAAAGTGTTCGAGAATTGCCAACGGTTTGTTCGCTATGACTTATTCTTTATACCCTATCCTAATGGAATTTAAACGCCGAAAGCCTGTTCAGTTATGCGATCAATTCATTTATGCATACATGTAACGGCTCGAAATTTGGGGGGTCCCGGCCATTTTTAGGGGCGGGGAGTAAATGACTGCAATTTTCGGCCAAAAAAACAACTAAAAACGGTCAAAAAATTCAATTTTTCCAAAAAATCGGAGGGGGAATCAAAATTTTTCCGGCTTTGGGGGATGGGGACAACGCCTGACTTTGGGTGGGGGGAATTCCCTATCCCCCAGTAACATGTACGCTTATATGTAAGAGGAGGATAGGGGATCCCCCAACCCAATCTTGCTTCTACCCCCATTCCGCCAAAGTCACAAAATTTCTGACCCCCACCAGATTTTCGAGAAAAACTAACGGTTTTGACCATTTTTAGGTGTTTTTAGCCGTTTTTAGCCAGAGAATTCAAGGTCATTTACCCTCCCCCTCACTAAAAATGATCGGAACCACCCGGAATTTAGATCCGTTACATATATGCAATTCGTTAACCTTTTGACGATAGCTAGCAGCTTTTGCAGTTCGCAGCATACGTGTAGGGAAAGGGATAAACCCAAACCCAAGATTAGTAAAGTGAGAACATTTTCGAACCGACATTCTTAGCAAAAACTTGCATTTTGACAATTTTTTAGCTAATTTTCGTCAATTTCGGCCAAAAAGCTGGAAGTCATTTGCACCCATCCCTCTATGAAATTGTCGGGAACCCCATTCTGAATTTCGAGTCGTTACCTGTACGACTGGTGAGAAGAGTACTTGCCATACAGGATCTTAGGGAATCTAGGGGAGGGGTTGACCCTGTCCGCAAAAACTTCCACCCCCGCGAAATTTTTCACCTCACCTCCAGCGTTCGTGATTTTTCAGAAGTTTCCAAAAATTTCAAAAATTCGTAGAAAAGGTGGTTTTTAAGCGTTTATAGCTATCTATTTGTTCAAAAAATTAAACTTTCGGCGCTTTGCGCCATATCTCGATGTTTTGACTATATTTTGTTCAATTTGTTCGACTTTTTTCGAATTTTTGATGTTTTTATGCTCTAGAATGATTGTGTGCCGTCGGAAACGCCGAGAAACGATGTTTTTGACGCATACGCGCCATTTTTATGCTCAAGAAAGGCACTTTAAAATTAGCCCCCCCCAGAATTCCCAAGCTGTGCATGTCTGGTAATTACTATGAGATTTAAACAGCATGTTAATAACTTTTCCGACTGAAGATATTGTAAAAAGAGGACACCTACCTACCAGGGCGGATTCAGGGGAGCGGCCGCCCCCCCCCTTATTGGCCCAAAATAGTGCGCAAAATTAAGGATTTTTAGCGATTTTTCGAATTAGTACGGCTAATTTTTCCGCCCAAGTCAGGGTTCCGCCCCCTTAGGGGTACCGCCCCCCCCCCCTCAGGAAAATCCTGGATCCGCCACTACTACCTACGGCGCTTTTTCCACATCCGGTAAAGATTCTACCAATGTTCAAAGACTATTCAAGACCGTGTTAGTAAATGTGCAAAGATTTTAGGAAAGATAAAACCGTAAAAAAGTCAGAAATTCCTAAAAAATTTTGGCACCTCGCTGAAATGAGTAAACGTCTGTTCTTGCCTTTATAAATGCAAAATTTGGGTTCAAAAAGGCCAATTTTTAAATTTTTAGCGCATTGCACCGTCTCCAAAATTTTTTTACCATCTTCTATCGCCAGAAACCCAAAGGTCGGAAAACCCTACTTTAACACGCATGCAGCACAGGTGCACAAGGTCAGAGTCGGCAGGTGGGTGAAATCCCAAAAATCAAAAACAGTAAATGTAAGGTTCACGACTTTGTTTGCTGTTATAAAGATCAAAATGGTCAAAATAGCCTATAAAACGTTTTTTTCGTGGTAATATCGCATTTCAAATGCATTTTTAGCTCATTTTGACAGGATTATATCACTTTTACATTAAAAAATGCAAAAAATTACCAATTTGGGCGCTTTTTGAGTAAAAAGTACTTAAAAGTATACTAATCTGGCACGAAGCACCGAAAAAATTTTGACGTTTTTACTGCTTTTGACCTCAAAAATGATGCAAAAAATGTTCCATCAGTTCAAAATCGCCGGACAGTACCTGTCCAACTGACCATTCGGGGGTAATACCCCCCTCACCCCCTATGTGCATGTACGGCATGCAGCGCCACTGTATCATATTATAGTGCGGTAAAATTTACATTACAAAATGTGCGAAGGCTTTCGGGATCTTTCTGCACTGTATATATATGCTCAATGGACCGTATTCAAAAAACGACATAAAACAATGCCAACTGATCAGTAATGCGATAGGTATCATGCGGAAACTCTGGAATTTAGACTCATCGTGTAACTGCTCGAAATTTCAAGTAGGTTCCCGGCCCGTCCATTTTAAGAGACCGAGGGGTATATGGCTCTGCAATTTCTGTCCGAAACGGCCAAAAAACACAAAAGGCTTGAAAAACTCAATTTTTCTTGAAAATATGTAAAAAGGGGGATCCCTATCCCCTTTGCTACATAAGCGAGTCGGGTTTATAGCGCACGAACAATAGGCAGCTGGCCAAATTTTCCACCCACTTAAAACAATGACATTTTTATATATCTAGTGCAACCACACGTAGGCATAGGGGCATAGGGGCGGGTCCGGGTTTTGGACATACAAGAGCATGAGGGTGAGGTAGGTATTATCCCCTGAACACTGAAAAACTGATAGCTATAGAGCGATTTTGGCCCAAAAACCAATGTTGTGTAGCCTTTTTTGGGCTCAGAAAATTAGCTATACAGCCTTTTTGGGCTCAGAAAATTAGCTATTCAGTTTTTTAGCTCAGAAATGCTATTTACTTCTCATTGCTCAGTTTCAAAAGGATACATAGCTATTTTCTCGACTCCAAAAAGGGATTAATAGCTATATTTAGTCCAAAAAGGCTAGCTATGTTTGTGAATCCAAAAAGGCTATATAGCTAGTATTCTGAGCACATGATTATCCAGCAATTTTGGTTTTCACCCCCCCCCCGTGAAAGTTTAACCTTCCAGCACCTATGTATGGTTTGAGAGGTGCCAACCTCCGGGAATCCAGCAGACCACCTAAAATCGATGGACGCCAGAATTGAATTTTTGTCATGTTTTTTTTAGAATTTTCACCGCTTTTACGCCACTCGACTCCCCAGACTTCAGCTACTGCCCATGTATGAATGTAACTAGCATGATACATAATTCGGAAATTTACAAGACATGAGAGGGGTGTTACTGTACACAGGCAGCGCCTAAACTATTTTTTGTTGTGTTAGAATTTTTAAAGGTCAAAAATTTGCAGAAACATCGATAATCGAAACAAAAACACAGCTTTTGACCTATCCCATCGAGCTTTGACATTAAAACATGGGAAAAACCGGGAAAATTTTCAAAACCTAATTCTAATAATCTCCAAAAATATTTAAATAGTATTTGTTTTTATTTGTCTATGTCAATCATACATTCCTATAGAGAGTGAGAGGCATACATGATCTTGTGGGACACACATTCCCATAGGGGGGAAGTGGGGAGGCAATACCCCCTTCAGGGTCCGAGACTCAAATCACTGTCGGACGATTTTGAGCTATCAAACATTTTCTGCGTGATTTTTGGGTAAAAAAGTAGAAAAGATTTTGAAAAATTTTCAGCGCTTTGCGCCGATTATTACATTTCTGTTTTGTTTACCAATGAAATACCTAGAATGAAATCAAAATGATCTAAAAAGTCAAAGTTTTCGATGAATCCTTATATTTTTTACTTATAAGAATGACGTAGCCATTTTTCATATTTGACCTGCAAAACAGGCTAGAACTCTGAACTTAGTGGTTCCAAATCTTCTTTTTCGATTTTTTGTTTTCGAAATTTTTTTCATATTTTTATGCTCTAGACTGATCATAGTCAGAAACGCCGAAAAACGATGTTTTTAACGCGTATCCAATACTTTGAAATCCAAAAATGGCACCTTGAAATTTCACAAATTTCAAATTAATTGACTTAACACGGTATAATTGTTTGGATAGGTAGGCGGGGCAATCTGTAAATCTAACGTTTACCCAAACTTGTACAGTTTACACCAAGAACAAGCAAAAATAATCTAAAGTCATGCCAGCTAGTTTTCTATAGGACCTTTTGACTATATCCAAAAACCATAAAAAAATAAAGTTTCAACGGAGTTACTACAAAGATACACATTGTATACAAAAATATTATTATAAAAATACACATTGTTACGTGTAATTTTTGTTTGGCAAGAATTCCGTCACCGGCAATCATGCGGATTTTGTCGGCCGAAGATGTGCTAAATACGACATCGTAATATTCGTCAGAAGCGACTCTAAGCTGAACGAAAATTCGCGCAGCAGTGTGATTTAAACTGTGTGGTGTAACGTTTAAAGTCTGTGTAAAGTAACTGTGTAATCGTTTAAAGCGAAGAAAAGTGTAAACAGCTATTCCGTTTAACTTTTTTTCGTGCTTTTCTTTTAAATCACCGAGATTTGCTACAAAATTTCGGCTAAACCAGCGTTACTTCGGCTAAAAATCGAATAAAGGCTACCGTTTTGACCGAATTCTACTAATACGAAATAAAAATTTCGGAAAAAATTAATAAAAAGGGTTTAAATTACGCGTTGGACGACTCATTATTAATTCTCTATTACAGAGTCCTCAAACCCATCGGGAAAACGTTGCAAACGTTTGGTATATTTAACATTGAAATTATGTTTTTAAAAACCGCAAATTTTAATTTTTTAAATTTTAATTCTTTAAAGCTTAATCGCCTTATTAATTAATTATTACTTTATTATTTGATTTATTCGGTTTTTTTCCAAGATATTCTGCATACAATACATACATACATGAGTGAAAAATAAATTTTTCTTTACACTGCTTCAAAAAATTGAAAGAGCTCCGTTGTCTTAAGCGCTTTGTAAGGTATTATTTTACTTTAAAAAATGTGTTAAAAGGCTAACTTATCAGTTAAAAAATTGAAAATTACTGACGCAAATTACAGTTGTCGCCGTTGAAGATGATACGCTATCACCCTCAGAATTATAATAGATCGTGCGTCGCAAGCGCCGCGTTTCGTCCATCATGCGCTATTATCTCTTTTTTATTATTATACGCCATTAATCTGTAGTCATCCCGTTAATCTAGAGATGCGGACGGCGCAATTTAGCTATTAATAGCGCCAACGAGAAGGAAGCGTGCACGTGAATGCTGGAAGCGCGCACGTGAATGTCGTTCTATATTTAGGCGAGCCAACATTAAAATCAATATTTTTGCAAGCCAGCGACGGACGATGAAGAATTTTGCAGAAAGGTACGCAATACAGAGCGATGTACGCAGCACTCACTGATTGAGGATTTTTTAAACATTTAGAATTGATTTATAAAAAAACTTTTAAAAATGCTATCGAACTTTTTTAGATGACTTAATATATGAATGATCATTAATAGACAGTGCTCCGCTTGCAAAAATATTGATTTTAATGTTGGCTCGCCCCCAAATATAGAACGACATTCACGTGCGCGCTTAGCATTCACGTGCGCTTCCTCTTGTTGGCGCTGTTAATAGCTAAATTTCGCCGTCCGCATCTCTAGATTAATGGGATAATAGAGATTAACGGCGTATAATAATAAAAAGAGATAATAGCGCATGATGGATGAACGCGGCGCTCGCGACGCATCCTCTATCATAATTCTGAGGATGATAGCGCGTCATCTTTCATGGCGACCACTGTAGGGTATAGAGGAAAAAACATGTACCTGCGAAATCAAATTCTCAGCAAATAGATTGTCTTTTTCGTCTAGGTTCTTCTCTTGATTTAAACTGATCAGCTCTCGCCTCATGTCCTTCAAAATCAATGAATAATCAGTAACACAAACAAAGATATTAAAAAGTAAAAATGCTGAATTACGCGACTAATATAATAAATAGAATCAGATGTTCAAAGAAAAATGAATAAAAAAATAACAAATCAGGGACTTTGGAATCAAACTATAAATATTAAAAAGATCAATAAATAGTTAATAAACTGGAAGTAATCGATACATAAATTCAGCAATCAAAAATAACAGACCAGGACAAATACTAAAGAAAATTTGTGATTAAATTTAATTGAAATTAAATTTTTTTATTGAATTTTTAATTTTGCATTTCAAAAAACCGAATCATCACAAATTCTCCATTTCAGTTGCGCCCAAATAAAATATAGGTTTGGAAGAATAAGAATTCTACTTTAAATTACAAAGTAAAATAATTTCGATTTTACTATTCTTATAAATGAGTTATTTATTTATAATTTAATAACTAGGAATTTAATACTTGCAACAAAAAATTACTAATAATTAATTCTACTAAAATTTGTCTAAAATTTGAAATTAATAATTATAATAATTTCAGGGGACAACTTAAGACAGGTGCGAATAAACCTCGAGTAAAAAGGTATATAGATACACATTTCTTTCATTTGCTTATTTCAAGTACACTCGATTGCTCGAAACATTCACAGAATTTCATTTAAAAATCCTAATCAGTAAAGAAAATGCCTAACAGCGCCATAAAATAACAACAGAATCTTAGAATGAATGATATAAGTGAAAGGACAAGGTCAAAAAGAATTGATTATAAAAATATAAAATAACACAAAATACGATTTCAGATATTTTAATAAATAAATAATAATAATAATAATAATAATAATAATAATAATAATAATAATAATAATAATAGTAATTAATAATAATAATAATAATGATAATAAGAATATTCTTAATAATATTGATAATAACAATAATAACAATAATAATAATAATAATAATAATAATAATAATAATATTAATAATAATAATAATAATATTAATAACTGATGATGATGATGATGAAGAAGAAGATGATGATAATAATATTGATAATAATAATATAAATAATAAAAATAATATTAATAATAATAATGATAATATAAATAATTATAATGGTAATAATAATATTAATAATAATAACAATATATAATATTATATAATAATAATAATAATAATAATAATAATAATAATAATAATAATAATAATAATAATAATAATAATAATAGTAATTAATAATTAATAATAATAATGATAATAAGAATATTCTTAATAATATTGATAATAACAATAATAACAATAATAATAATAATAATAATAATAATAATAATAATAATAATAATAATATTAATAACTGATGATGATGATGATGAAGAAGAAGATGATGATGATAATAATATTCATAATAATAATATAAATAATAAAAATAATATTAATAATAATAATGATAATATAAATAATTATAATGGTAATACTAATATTAATAATAATAACAATATTAATAATATTAATATTAATAATAATACTAATAAAAATAATAATAATAATAATAATAATAATAATAATAATAATAATAATAATAATAATAATAATAATAATAATAATAATAATGGAGACATGACAAAGAGGAATGCAATCTTTACTCTTCACAAGATCAGGGTCAGCAAGAGCGCAAGAGCGGGAGAGGGAGGGCATAGACGCATATCGGGGGATAAGGGGGCATATATGTAAGGGCGAAGTTGATCGTCCCCCATCCGCCTAAGTCAGAAGATCTTTGACACCAGCCCCCGATTCTTGGGAAAAATTAAATTTTTTGGCCATTTTCAAGCGTTTTTGGCCGTTTTTGGTCAAAAATTGGAGGTCAACCGGTAAAAATGGCCAGGACCCCATGCCCAAAATTTCGAGACGTTACCAGGATGAGGCGGGTATAACCCCCCCCACCGCTGAAGGTCAGCCAGACGGTCCGGCGACTTCAGTAGTCTGACGACCATGAGATTACTTGCGTTTTGTAGACCATAGATGAAAATGCTGAGAATTTCTTTTTCAATTTATTTTGTTCAAATTTTTTTATTATTTTAATTTTTTTCGAATTTTTTTCATTCCAATTTTTTTCAGAAAAGGGATTTTGTGAGAAGTGTGATGTAAAGTAAAATAGCGGGCATAATGAGTTTTAATAAATGCAAAAATTGCATTAGAGATAGTTTAGAAGACAGATTTTAACTACATTTTGACAAATTTTTAGCTTTTAATATCCATTACTCGTCCATATATACATATATAGTTATTGAATTTGTTATGGAACATCACCCGGAAGCAAAGGGTTTAAAAGCGATATAATGCAGTTTAAACGGTCTAAAAATACTTTTAAAATCCGAAATTACACGAAAAAACGTTTTACAGGCCGTTTTGACCATTTTGGTAGTTTGACAGCGAAAAAATCAAAAGTTTTAGTCTGCTGTTTTTGATTTCTGGGAGAATACCCCCAGAATTCAATTTTTGAAATTTTTTTTTATTTTTCGCAATTTTTTAATGCCAATGGATAGTGCTTGATGAGAAACGTTGAAAAATGGTGTTTTTCGCCATACTACCATTTTTAAGGCTATTTTTTACCTTCGGAAAATATTGCAGCCTCCCCCAGAATTTTGGTGCCGCCAACCTATGGCCCTGACCTTGTGCACATATGAGCGAGCATTCTCGAAAATTCAGACCATTAAATTTAGCGCTCACGCTTTTTTGTTCGTCAAATGACGAAAAAACGGTCAAAATAGGCTACATAAAATGCTTTTGCGTAGAATTACCTCACTTTAAAGCATTTCTAGAATCAGGTACAAGTTTAGGCGTTTTTTTAATACAAATATACAATATATGTATATAGTTGATTAAAAAATTATAGCATCATGAACGCTTTTCTCATGAAAAAAATGATGCAGTAAATAATCCGTCTAATCAAAGTCAGATGGCGGCATAAATGTAACGGCTCGAAATTTCGGGAGGCGGTCCCCGGCCATTTTTTTTGGGAGGAGCGGGATTGATGACCTCCAATTCTATGCAAAAAAACATCTAAAAACGGTCAACAAATTCAAACTTTTTCCAAAAATCGGGGAAGGGGTGGGGGGTAAAAATTTTCTGGCTTTGCAGGGATGGATGCAGCCCTGCCCCAGAATTAGCGATTTTTGAAAGTTACCAAAAATTTTCTAAAAATTTGTCGAAAATATACTTTTTTTAAGCATTTTAAGCAATCAATTGGCTCAAAGGAGCCAAATTTTCGCCATTATGCTCATGTTTTGCCTAAATTTTGTTCAATTTGTTCCGACTTTTTTGATATTTGCCTTTATGCTCTAGAAAAGTAGAGAAAGCATCGTCATGAACTCCGAAAAACGATATTTTTGCCACTTATTCATTGTTTTGAGCCCAAAAAGCACATTAAAATGTCTTCCGCACCCCTCAATTCCCACGATGTGTCTGTTGACAGCGCATGTTCCATAGCAGAAAAGGGTGTAAGACACGTAGCACTATCAGCATACATGCACAGCATGGGCATTCTCGGGGGAGGGGTGAAATCATAAAGTGTTTTTTTCAGGCACGTAGCTGGCCGTCCTATTTTGAGGGACCAACACCAATTTTTGGGGGGACTAAGCCCAAAAAGGCCAAAAATAACACAAAATAACGTTTAAAAAGTCCTATTTTTCCAATTTTTCTGAATTTTGGGGGTCCGAAGCCCCCCCCCCACCCCGAGATACACGTTTCTGCCTTTTTTGGGCCCGAAAATGGTAGGTACGTGTCGAAAACATCGTTTTTCAGCGTTTCTGACGAAGAGCATAAAAACATAAACAAATTCTAAAAAATCAAAAAATTAAAAAAAATTGAACAAAATATAGGCAAAACATGTGTATAATGACGCGAAGTGCCGAAAATTTTGCGCTTTTGAGTAAATAACGCTCAAAAAACATCTTTTTGACGAATTTTTAAGAAAATTTTTGGGAAATTTTAAAAAATAGTTAATGCCGGAGGTGTAAAAATTTTGAGGGGGAGGGGTGAAAATTTTTCGGTTAGGGGGTGGAAACCCCCTAACCCCCCCCAGATCATGTATGGTGAAAACTCCCCACCCCCAACGCCCGCTTGCACATCATGTACGGCCTCCTCATTAAAACAGTCGTACAGGCTGTTTTGATCATTTTTTGCATTCGACTTGCAAAAAGGCCAACAATGAATTTAATAGTCCCGAATTTCGGGATTTTATCCCCCCTGAAATCTGTATTTTGGGAAACTAAGCAGCGTAGCATAAGTAGTTTTGCATGCTTAAACGTAATAACTAATAAATTAATTCGTAAAAACCAAATTTGCGCACTTATACTTACCTTGACCGCGTTATGCAAATTTCTAACCCGATTCGTGCGCAAAAAGCGACGGGTCAAATGACCCTTGACCAAAGCGGCCAATTTCAATTTTAGGGCCTCGGGCAACGGGGGTCGTTCGATCGATAATCTGTCGACATTCGGTAACGTCATCCTGGCCGCCGAAACCGAGCAACCGGTAGATAATGCGTTATTTCGGTTCGGTTTAAATCGTTCGAGGTTGAATTGACGCGAATTAGTAAAGGTCTGGGCGACCCGGCGACTCGGGGTCGACGACCTCGACGTGATGACGTCACGATGCTTGCTGTGGGCCGGATTTGTAGGGCCACGAGTGACGTCATCACGTCGAGTGACGTCATCACGTCGAGTGACGTCATCACGTCGAGTGACGTCATCACGTCGAGTGACGTCATCACGCCGAGTGACGTCATCACGCCGAATTCGATTGGCCGCGTTTGGGCAAAAGGCGACGAAATTTGGCCGAATTTGGGCCGAATTAGGACAGGAACAGTGTAAAGCGGTCGTTGTGATCGAATTTGACCTCCCGTCGTGTCCGGCGGTCGGAGCCGATCGGCTGTCGTTGATTTCGCCTTTCATCAAACGCTCCATAACGGAAACGACCTGGGGTCGTAGTAATTCAGATTAAACAGGGGGATGTGGGGAACCCCCCACCCTAAGTCGGACGTCCCCCCCCAAAGCCAAAATATTTTTGACCCCCGTGCCCCCCCAATTTTGGAAAAAATCGAATTTTTTGGCCGTTTTTGGCGTTCACTGGCCGTTTCTGGCCAAAAATTGAAAGTCATTTACCCCCTTCCTAAAAGGCCAGGACCCAACCCCCCCATTTCGAGCCGTTACATGTATGAATTAGGTAATAATAATGATGGTGACATTAAAGTCGAAAAAAGGAAATAAAGACAACACAACCATACATTACCTTTGGGGGGGGGGCATCGGGAGGAAGGGATCGCTCCCCAAAAGTTACCTTAAAATTGGCGATTTTGCAAAAGTTGCG
The DNA here is from genome assembly GCA_036768485.1 of Mermis nigrescens. Classification (NCBI taxonomy): domain Eukaryota; kingdom Metazoa; phylum Nematoda; class Enoplea; order Mermithida; family Mermithidae; genus Mermis; species Mermis nigrescens. The sequence continues at coordinate 279,163 of JAVLUZ010000738.1, forward strand.
AAACAATTGTAGAAATGATGCTTTTTAACCGTTCTTAGCTATTTATTTGCTCAAAAGTGTCGAATTTTCGGCGCTTCGCCCCATATACTCATTTTTGACTATATTTGGTCCAATGTGTTGGCGTTTTTTGATTTATTTTTTGTTTTTATGCTATACAAAGATAAAGCATCGTCAGAAACGCCGAAAAACGATGCCTTTAACGCGTACGGACCACTTCTGACCCCACAAAAGGCACTTTAAAATTAACCCCTCCTCCCACACCCAGGCACGTAGCTGGCCGTCCTATTTTTGGGGAACCAACATCAAGTTTTGGGGGACTAAGCCCAAAAGGCCGAAAATAGCACAAAATATCGTTTAAAAAGTCCTATTTTTCCGATTTTTTGCATTTTGGGGGTCAAACCCCCCCCTCCAGATAAATGCCTGCCCCCACCAGAATTCGCGTTCCGACAAAATAAGGAAAAATTCGTAAAAAAAGTTATCGTCTAAGCGTTTTTAGCTATTACTTTGCTCAAAATTGTCAACTATTCGCCGCCTCGCGCCGCAGACCCTTTTTTGACTATATTAGGTACAATTTAGTCGAATTTTTCTCAATTTTCCAAAATTTTTCATTATTCTCTCTTACGCTCTGAAAAGATCAAGCATCGTTCAGAAACGCCAAAAATTACGTTTTTAACGCGCAACCATTTTTTTAACCCAAAAAGGGCACCTTAAATTTTTATTTAGCCCCCTTACCCCGCCGAAATTCCCATGCTGTGCGTGTCTGAATGCCACAGCTCGAAATTCTGACAGTTGGGTCCCTGGCTATTTTTAGGCGAATAAGGGGTTTTAATCACCTGTAATTTTAGGCCGAAAATGCAAAAACGTAGCTCTGGGGGGAATGGAGGGGTCCGGACACCCCCAAATTCAGAAAAATTGGGAAAATATGACTTTTTAAACGTTATTTTGTGCTATTCTTGGCCTTTTTGGGCTTAGTCCCCCCAAAATCGGTGTCGGTCCCCCGACCCAAATAGGACGGCCAGCAACGTGCCTGCGAAAACGGCAAAACTAACACATTCAAATGACCAGGGGATCACACCCATCCCTCCAATACATGGGCCAAGTAGAGGTGGCCAGGAGGGGGGGGTGAAATTTAGGAATGGTCATATAGTAAATTGTGATCATTCTTTTTTTGTGAGACGGTCCACAGAAGCCAATGCACATTTTACGCGTGCAAGTTTTCGGGCACTATAATATGGTACAATAAAGCATTATAAGCGGTAAAGTGGCTTCCTTTACCCTTATTAGTGAAGCTCACTCAATTTTTGGGTTTCTTGCAATGAAAAATACAACTATTCATCGATATGGCGCGAAACGTCGGAGAATGTTGATATTTTTCAGTTTCCGAGTAGAATTTTAGGCCCTTTTTCTGCAGCAAGCTAAAAAAATTGCCTTGCGGCCAGCACCTTTCGTTTTCTCAAAATCGCCCGACAATACCTGATTTTCCACAGGCACGTAGCTGGCCGTCCTATTACGGGGGGACCAACACCAATTTTCGGGTGACTCAGCCCAAAAAGGCCGAAAATTGCACAAAATAATGTTTAAAAAGTCATATTTTTCCGATTCTGAATTTTGGGGAGTCCGGAACCCCCCCCCATTCCCCCCTAGAAATACGTGTCTGGTTTTCCAAAACCTTAGGTAGTGATAATACCCCCCTCTAACTCCATGCCCGTCTGTGTGTGTTTGATCCAGTGATCGGACCGAGGGTACTTTTGGACCCTCGGCCTCGGCCGAGGCCGAGGCGCCTTAAAATCCTTGCCTCGGCCGAGGCCGAGGCCGAGGCCGAGGCCGAGGGTAATGCCGAGGGTCAAGCTTATATACCTATACCCATAAATAGTGCTCTTAGAATATTTTGTATGCACATGAGCTAGAGAAAAATCGTAATATTGAACACTTTATTGAATGTCATTTTCAATAATAGTAGATTAAATGTGTCAAGGATTTATTGAATAAAGTCAGCAGAATGAAAGCTTACTTAATGTAACAAGTTGCCGTTGAAGACTTGGAAAAGTTAATAAAAAATATGGCTGAACAAGCACTTAAAAACTTTTATTACTATACATAAATAAGAAAACAGTGTCAAAGAAATAAACGAACAAACGAAATAAGCCAAGTAAAGACAGAACTGTAGCCATTGTTGTGCTCGCTTTTGCAGTAATGCATGTTTACACACGCTTTTTCAGTCATCCAATTCTGGTGTGGTAGGTAATATGACAGAAACTGCACTGTACTTTCCGATCATAGTTTCCCAAGGTCCAGAGTTGAGGGAAGGGTGAAATCCCAAAATGGGGGACCAGTAAACTAAGTAGTGTCTTTGTATGAGCGAACAAATTTTTGTAGATATTTTATATAAATATATTTTTAAACATACTTATTTTTACATACTGCCAGTGTGTGACCTGTAACCGGCATGCAGTCCTAAACAGTGTTTTTTTGTGCAAGATACCTTTTTACATGTACAAAAATGGTATCCAAACGTCTTTGAACATTTTGTACATGCAAATTTTTGTGTATTATTATAGTATGGTACAGTAGCGATTTATTGTGGTAAAACAGGGGTTTTCGACCTTCGGTAGCGTATCTTAGCTAATTCTTAGGTCTCTGAATATTTGACATTTTTTCCATTCTAAATGCAAATTCTACTATTTTAAAGATATATAGGACAGATAATTACTGATGCCCCGAAAATTTTCGGGAATTTTACACCTTTTCACAGTTTTTGTCTCTCCAAAAATCTTTGTGCATGTACAAAGACAGTCCTGAAAAGTCTCTGTACATTATGAAAAATCTTTGCTGAATACAAAAAACCGTGGTCTTAAATGTGATAATTCGGCCTGGATATAGTGATAAGATTATTTGACGCGAAGCGCCGAAATTTTTATGAGCTTTTGATGAAATTTACACATAAAACTTGACTGAGAAAGCTAAAACAACTTGTACTACAAAATCAGAAATATTACAGATATTGTAATATGCAAATTAAATCTTGTAATTAGCACTAATGTGCTTAGAAATCCAATGCAACATCAGGATAAATTAGTCAATTTTATCTTTGAAAGGCTAAATGTGCTGAGTTATTAAATAGTACTTGTTTTGCATAAAATTTTTAAAAACAGTATAAATGGATACAAAAGATATTTAAATCTGCATAAAGATGCCTAGATTACACAAAAATTGATTTTTGAGTGTTTAATGCCTCTGCTTTAATATAAATACAGTATATCAGCGATATTTTGCGCGAAGCGCCGAAAATTTTTTGAAATTTCTTAAAAAAATACTGAAAAACGATATAATTAATATCACTTTGTCCAAGAAAGTATTTTAACATTGTATAAAAATGGCTCCAAAGAATGCACGAGCCGAGATTGATTTTTGGCAAAACCTGCATTTATTGGCCATTTTTAGGTGCGTTTGTGCGATTTTCGGCCGAAAATTCGTAATCATTTACGCCCTCTCCCATAAAAACGGCCGAAAACCATACGTGTAATAGGAAGGGCTTTGGGGATTTCCCCACCCACCCAGGGTTGGACGTCCTTCCCTAACCCTTCCCTACAACGTCAGAAAATTTTGACCCACCCTCCCCATTTTTAGCGAAAATTTGCGTTTTGTTGGCTATTTTAGGTGCTTTTGCCATTTTTGACATAGAATTAGAGTCGCTAATCCCCCATCCGAAATTTCTAGCCGTTACATGTATGCCGAGGAGCCCCTCCCGAAAATTTTGAGCTGTTACATGCATGTTTTAAAGTGACAGTTTGTCTATTTATTCTTGCTTACATTCAAAAATACTGTATCACTTCGGGAAATTCTTATAAATAGCTGCACTTTTGCCATAGTAAAAATTAGGTTCAAAAATATTCAAAAGGTTTTCACCAGAAATCGTCTGACAGTGACTTGAGTCTTGTACCCTGAGAGGGTGGTAATAAACCTCCCTCACCCCCTCCCCCTTTGGGAATGTGTGTTTCCGATCCATGTAGCAAGCATGAGAATTAAAACTTAGTCATCACATGAATAATAAATTGACACTTTGCTATATGTAACTTTGTGTAACTGGGTACGCGACTAAAACCACAAGAAAAGTCTATAGGTAAAAAAAGCCTTTGTACTGCAGATGCATTCTAAATAGTTAATGTTCAACGGACATATTAAACTTCTTCAAATTTGATTTTAACCCTCGGCGCCTCGGCACTTTTCAGCTTCGCCCTCGGCGCCGAGGCCGAGGCTCCAAAAACGCCGAGGCTTGCCGAGGCCGAGGCCGAGGCCGAGGCCTCGGTCCGATCACTGGTTTGATCCCTCGTGTTATCTCTAAGACCGCCATAGCATGGGAATCCTGGGGGTTGAAATTTTAAAGTGCACTTCCTGGCCCGATAATACTTGGTATCATGCAAATAACATCTCAAAATTTGGGGGATATCAACTATTTTTAGAGGGATGGGGTTGATTACCATAATTTTTCGGCCAAAAACGGCAGAAAACCCATAAAAACCGCCGGAAAATTCAATTTTTTGCAAAAATCGGGGGGGATCAAAAATTTTTTGGCTTTGGGAGGGATGAAGTTACGTCCGACTTTAGGTGGGGGATCCCCAATCACATCCTCCCTATTGCACGTATGTCGGTGCACGTATGTCGGTACACGTCGTATGTTCTCAAGCGCTATTACAAGACGATATGTACATCGCCAACAAGAGGGAAGCGCGCACATGAATCCCGGAAGCGCGCACGTGAATGCCAGGCGAGTGCGCGCACGTGAGTGCTGTTCTATATTCAGGCGTGTGCGCGCTTCCGGCATTCACGTGCGCGCTTCCTTCTTTTTGCGCTATTAATAGCTAAATTGCGCCGTCCGCATCGCCAGATTAACGGCATAATACAGATAAATATCCTATAATAATAAAAAAGAGATGACAGCACATTATAGACGAAACGCGGCGCTAGCGACGCATCATCTAATATGAATCTGGCGATTATAGTACGTCATGTTTCATGGCGAGCACTGTAGGTACGTAATTTGTCGCTAAGTTTCTGTAAGCAAGACATAGAATGAATGCAAAAAACGAATCTAATCGTTAGGTCACGTTCGAATGTGTAAAATAATTAAAATTATTGGTTCCGGTTTTTAATTTGCAAAAATTTAATTTAAAAAATGTTTTAAACATTTTCTTCTCTTCGTGGTTATGAAGGCTGATATTTTGGCAATTTTTTTCAATAAATAATAACGATAATAATCTCCAAATAATTTTTTCAGATAATTTTTTCATAAATATAGAAAAAAGGAATTTTGGACCCGGACAAAGATCGATCTCGCGACGGATACCAGCAACAGCCTACTTTTTTGGGTAAGTTTTTCAACAGAAAAGATTGGTTAATTGACAGACGTGTAACGGGGGCGGGTGGGTGGGAGCTCCCCATCCAAAGTTGGTCGTCCCCCCATCCCAACAAAATTAGAAAATTTTTGACCCTCCCCTTTTAGAAAAACTTCGATTTTTGGCCATTTTAAGGTGTTCTTTGGCCGTTTTCGGCCAAAAATTGTAGATCATTTAGCCCCCCCCTTGAAATGGACGTGAGCTGCGTTCCCTAAATGTTTAGCCGTTTCCAGTGTTCTGTTTTTTGTACAAGCTCCGTTTGTACGCGTACAAAGTAGGTCCCCAAAAGTCTTTGTACATTTTGTACGTGCAATTTTTGGGCACTACAAGCGTTTTTAGCGTTCCGACGTTTGGTAGAGTATTTTAGTTAGTTTTTTTGGGTTTCTGACGCCAAAAATTACTAAAAATTGTCTCGAAACTACGCAAACCGCCGAAAAATTTGACAATCTTCCATTCTAAATGCAAATTCTACCATTATAAAGATATATATGCGACAGACAATTACTCATCTCGGCGCGAAGCGCCGAAACCTTTCAAGAATTTTAGACTTTTTTACAGTTTTTGTCGTCCCAAAAACCTTTGTTCATGTACAAAGACGGTCCCGAAAAGTCTTTGTACCAAGCACGTATCTCTGAGGAAAATTGGGGCATTCGGACACTTAAAATTCAGAAAAATCTGAAAAATAGGACTTAAGGTTATTTTGAGCTATTTTTGGCTTTTTTTAAGCTTAGTCCCCCAAAAAATTAGTATTGGTCCCCCCAAACAGGACGGTCAGCTAAGCGCCTGCTTTGTACATCGGGAAAACTCTTTGCCGAATACAAAAAAACCGTGGCACTTACATATATGGTTATATATGCGATATATTAATTAGTTACTTGGTTGGGTATTGCTTGCTGACTGATTGTTTATAGTTTAAATTTTTAATTTCAAATTAAAAATCATCCCAGTGCATTTCTCTAGCTTCCTCTTAGTTTTTCTAACGCTTGAATCGCATTTTCCGGCACGCAGGGGAGATTTAGGGAGCGGGGGCCGCCCCCCCAAATTGGCCCTAAATAGTGCGCAAAATTAAGGATTTTTGAACGATTTTTAGCGATTTTCGGGTTAAAACGGCTAATTTTTCCGCCCAAGTCAGGGTCCCGCCCCCCCTTAGGGGTACCGCCCCCCTTAGGAAAATCCTGGATCCGCCACTGCCGGCACGTATATATATTCTAAGAAAGTGGTCGATTTTAATCCATGATAATTACCTGACTAGCGAAAATTTCAAAAAACTTAAGAATTAAGGAATTAGAAACAATTTAAAAAGTTTAATAAAACTGAAATTTTAGGAATCAGTGGGAAATATTGATTCTTGGACCAAGTTTCAGACAAACTGTACGACTTTTTGTCTCTTTGAAAAGCATCAGAGCCAGCAGTGCTAATTTGTGTAAGGCACACATGCCCACTGGGGAAGGGGTATCAAACCCTCTACCATACGTGTAACAGGGGGGTGGGAGATCCCCTACCCAAAGTCGGATGTCCGCACCCCTTCCCCCCTCCAAAGCCAGAAAATTTTTGACACCCCCGCCCCTCTCCCCCGATTTTTGAGAAAGATTGAATTTTTAGCCATTTTTAGGCGTTTTTTGGCCGTTTTTTTGGCCGTTTTTTGCCCCCAAATTTCGTGCCGTTACATGTATGCCCCCTACCACAACTTTTGAAAAGCATACTCCCTCCCGCTCAGGCCATTTGCGGACCAAAACCTATCGTTGGAATTATGAAAGAGCGGCAATCGATGCCCAGCAATATACATAATCTGAAGTATTTTTCGAGTAGTACTCTGTCCATTCATTTATGCCGACACATTTTGTCCATTATTATGTCCATACTTGATAGTCAAAGTCATTCCATCATTCTTATTATCATTTGTTTTCGCGCAAACTTAATAACGAAAAAGTAAAAAAACAAGGAATGACAGCATTTTTACGGGTTGCAACCGGAAGGGGGTAAGGAACGACAAGAATACCTAAAAAACATAAATTCATAATTTCAGCACCATAATTAGCCATAAAAACTAATAATTTACCCCCTCCTTCCAAGGAAACTCGCTTTACCCCCTCCTAGATTTCTCGGCCGTGTACATGTACATATGTATATATGCACGCAAAATTATCGTCAAATTTACGCATTAAAACCGATGTTTAATTATTAATCCTTAGTTACCTATTATTAATTATTATTAATATTATTATTTATAATTGCTAAATTTAAAATAATTTATTCGGAATAAAATAATTATTTATAATTGCTAAATTTAAAATAATTTATTCGAAATAAAATAATTATTTATAATTGCTAAATTTAAAATAATTTATTCATAATAAAATAATTATTTATAATTGCTAAATCTAAAATAATTTATTAAAAATAAAATAATTACATATTTATAATTGCTTAAATTTAAAAAAATGCATATGTGTGTATGTGTGCGTCATTTGCGCACCGGAGCTCCGAATAACGAAGTGGTTTCGTGACGATTTTGGTCAATCGATTGGTTCGACGGATGGACCAATGGCGAATCGGACCGATTTTCGATTGGTCGCCGTTCGGCCGCCATTCGACCCTTCACATTTTGCAACAATTCGATTTGCCTGAGCAACGTATGCCGCTCCCTTCTTTGCCTAATTTGCATATTTTGCCTTTGCAGCTCGTGATATTCGTTCAGCATGGCCAGCATTTGGTGCAATCGAACGACTTGTCGGTTCATCTCTTCGAAATTGAAATTTTCGGCGGCGCTATTTCGCTGCTCGAAATTCGCGTCGTCGCTCGCGTCGCGCGAAAATTTTGCGCGGTCGACGACGACATTCACCTCCGCGCTCCCATTATGCAAATTATTTTCGATTACTGTAGTTTTTGCCGTAGCGTCCAAATTGGCGCCAAAATAATTATAGAGCAACATATCGGCGTCTTAAAAGAATGCTATGTTATCATGCATGTAAGAGGGGGTGGGGATTTCCATCTAAAATAAGCCGTCCCCATCCCCAAAAGCCAAGAAATTTTTGGTCCACACCCCAGTTTTAAAAAAATCGAATTTTTTTGGCCGTTTTTATATGTTTTTTGGTCGTTTTCGGCCGAAAATTGGTGGTCGTTAGCCCCCCCCCCCTCAAAAAAATTCTGAGCCTTATGTATGAATGTAACAAAATCCCATGATGTAGAAAACAGATATACTTATTGACATAGTCACACGGTCTTATTATGATCTTAAAGAATTGAAGGGTTTCGCCCCACTACACAGAAGTTTCATCACTCTCCCTACAATTAACGATTTTCCAACAATAAATATCTACGAATAAGATATTTTACAGCTCCGTAGCTAGCGGTTTACCCCACGTGTTAAAATTTCGACGCTTTGCGCATTTTTTTAAGTATTAGTCCGATTCTTCGAGTTTTTTCCGATTTTTTCTAATTTTTATGTTTACATTCCAGAAAGATCGCCAGGAACATCAAAAAATGATATTTTTGGCCGGTATCGATCGTCCGGAAAGGAAATATAGGAAATTAATTATGGATTGGCCTCCCAGTATTCATATATTGTGCATGTCTGCACGTGTAATATAATATGAAAATGAATGTACGCCTAACAAAATTATATCACATTTTGTAGAACAATCAACAAGAAACGGACACTTGGTTAAAATATCAAAGAATATTAAGGTAAGAAGCACCAAATACGAAATACTGCTCAGTGTTCAGAGCAATATTGAATTCAAAATATTTCAAAAGAGTAGGCACCACACCTGGGCGTGGGGGTTTTGGGTTATGCACCCCCCAGAAGTTGAAATACCCCCCAGAAATCAAAATACCCCCAGAATTCGAATTTTGAAATTTTTTTCGCTTTCTTAGCGATTTTTTGATGCCATTGGATAGTGTTCGATGAGAAACGTCAAAAAATGGTGTTTTTTTCACCATACGACCACTTTTAAGACCATTTTTTGACCTTTGAAAATTTTTTCACCCCCCCCCAATTTCGGTGCTGCCGACCTATGGTAGGCACGAAGACGTCGAATATTTCAAATGAGAAATGATTCGAAATCAAATTTGATAGCAGCTCATTTACCCCATGTTACAGCATACTTCGACTGATGCGAACTGAACAGACTTTTCAGACAAAGAAAAAAGACATTTTTAAAAAACGCAAAAACAGCGACTTGATTAAAACTCCTTGGCACATTGTTTAAAGACATGATGGGTACTTTTTCTATTAGGTGCAAAAAAACCGCCAGGTACCGTTAAAAATTGGACAAATTGATAACAGACACGAACACACTTTCGGTGTTTAAAGTAGATTGTGTAAACGAATCACCGTACTGCACAAATCGCTACCAGCTGGCCAAAACTTTTGACACGCTTCAAACAAGGACATTTTTGTCTGTAAGATGCAAACGGCAGGCACGTACCTGGCCGTCCTATTTTTGGGGGGCGACACCAATTCTTTTAGGGTGAGGTACTCAGCCCAAAAAGGCCAAAAATAACACAAAATAACGTTTAAAAAACCTATTTTTTAGATTTTTCTTAATTTTGGGGGGTCCGAACCCCCTACCCCCCAGAAATACGCGCCTGGCAACGGGTCTCGAGCTTTATTTCGAGAATAGCCAAGGTTATGATGCGTAATATCGTAGTGTAGTTTTTTTAGTCCACCTCGTATAATTCATCAAAAACAATAATTTAACAAATCGATCATTTTCTGTACCCGCCATACACGGATTAGGACTGTCACTAGCCAGCTCAGGGCAGTGGAAAACTCTGAAATTGCCAACAGGCCAAAAAAGGACAAATTTCTGCATATAACCAAGCCAAAAGTTTGAAATCGTAAATGCAAATCGGAAACGAAAAGCTTTTTTAACCGAAAATACAGACGGCAAAAATTCAACTGTTAAGCAAAACTTCCACTGAATGTAGAAATAAAAAATAAATGCGGCGCATGTAAAGCTAGAAATGTATCATTCTGATTTATATTTTATTGTTTTTTTCGTACCATCTAAATTCTTGTCAATGGCAAAATCGGCGTCGTCGTGAATAGCGGGAAGATCGCTTAAGCTTGGCGTTTCTACCGTATACGACGCTTTTCTCGTTCTGCGATTGGTCGAATTTTCGACCAATGACTTTTCGGCGCTTATTGCCGGGCCGGGCTGATAAGATTTTGGATAAACCGCGAAATCGATTAAATTCTCGATTCTTATTTTGGCAATGATTGGTGGCCGAAGTATCGCAAAGCGTCCCTTCGCTGCTATTGGCCGAACAAAGATTTTGGCGCGGTCGTTGCGAGACCGCTTTTCGTAATTTATATCGTTGTTATCGCTACCGTAATCCGTGGACGACGGATTATTGAATATGAGCGATACGCTGGATAAGCTCGACTAACGCAAAAACGCATCGATGGCGAACATAAGTCCATGTAAAAACATGCGTTATGTACAGTGCGCGCCATGAAACATGACGCACTATAGTCGTCAGCTTTATATTAGATGATGCGTCGCTGGCCGCCGCGTTTCATCTATAATGCGCTATCATCTCTTTTTTATTATTGTAGGATATTTAACTGTATCATGCCATTAATCTGGCGATCACGGACGGTGCAATTCAGCTATTAATGGCGCCAACAAGAAGGAAGCAGCGCATGTGAATGCCGGAAGCGCGCGCGTGCCTAAATATAGAACGGCATTCACGTGCGCGCTCTCGCCTAAATACAGAACGGCATTCACGTGCAGCGCTTCTGGCATTCACGTGCGCGCTTCCCTCTTGTTGGTGCTATTAATAGCTAAATTGCGCCGTCCGCATCGCCAGATTAAGCGGCATGATACAGATAAATATCCTATAATAATAAAAAGAGATGATAGGCATTATAGACAACGCGGCACTCGCGATGCATAATCTAATAAAAATCTGACGATTATAGTGTCATGTTTCATGGCGAGCACTGAAAGGATTAGAACAAAATTAAAAAGAATTTTCATCGATTGCCAGCTCAGACCCACACGTAGGCGTGAGGGGTTTATGGGGTATGCATCCCCCCTAGAAGTCCGAATACCCCAGAATTCAATTTTTAAATTTTGTTCCTTTTCGCAATTTTTCATGCCAATGGATAGCGCTCAATGATAATCGTTAGAACATTGTTTTCTCGCCATACCACCATTTTTAAAACCATTATTTGACCTTTGAAAATCATGCACCCCCTCCAGAATTTTAGTGCTGCCCACCTATGCTCGGAAGCCAAAATTCAGACGCTGCTCACTTATGTATAGATACTGAATAAACCCAAATTACTAGCTGCTACAAAGTTTACCTTTAACTGCATACGCATCGGCTGACATGCGTTGATTTCTACGCATTATTATAAATTAATCATATAATAATAGCTAGTAGTATATTGACTTGCAAATCGCGCTTACGTATATAAATATTAAATAAACAATTGATAAGTAAATAAAATAACGTAAACTGACCCTTGCATTACCGTGTGTTAACAGATAAGGCTTATCGCGCTAGATCGCCTCTTTGACCATGCCTGACTGCGTAAGAACAGGCAAAATCGCGTTAAATAGTAGAAGTATATATAAAAATAAGCACAAAAAAATAGTTCATGCAACACGAGAAAAATAATTTAGAGGGTCAATAAAAAACCTAACAAATCAAAATATAATAACAATAAAATAATAGCTGCCCTAAAATGTCGGGCGCGATAAATTCACGAATTAGGCATTTACCGAAGAACGCTCATCGCTGCCCAACTTCGATATCGATTGAGCAGCTATCGCTTTACACTTTCTAACGAACGACCTACTTTTAGAATCCATCGTGCAAACAGAATTATATACTTAGTCAATAGGTGGACAAAATAACAAACGATCGATGACAGTCTAAGAAATCAAAGAACAATAACTAGGCTAAATTCCGTGTACATAAGCGAATGGAGTAATCCTAGAACATGTAAACCTGAAAATACCTAAAAAAACACGGAAAATGTTCAGGTTTTTCGCAAAACTCATATAAATAGAATCACAAAATCGGGTAAAGAGAATGTATTATCGAAAATCAAATGTCAGTTATTACAAAACTGAGGATTACGGCCTTGGTTTTTTTGTATTCGGCAAAGATTTTTCGCAATGTACAAAGACTTTAGGGGACCGTCTTTGTACATGTACAAAGATTTTTTGGAAGACAAAAACTGCAAAAAAGGTTCGAAATTCGCAAAAATTCTGGGCGCTCCGCGCAAAAATGAGCAATTGTGTGTTCTATATATCTTTATAATTTCAGAAATTGCATTTTGGAAGGAAAAATGCCAAATTTTGTTGGCACTCCGCGCCATTTTGAGACGATTATTACTGATTTTTGCCCTCAGAAACCTAGAAATTGCTAAAATACGTAACTGAAGGTCGAACAACTCTGTTTTTGCCACACTAAAATCGCTACTGTACCATATTATAGTACCCAAAAATTTGTGTGTACGAAATGTACAGACTTTTAGGGACCATCTTTGTACGTGTACAAACGGACCTTGTACAAAAAAAACACTGATTACGGCCCATCTCATATTTTTTACAATTCGGTTTTTTCGGGAAATACTACAAAACGCACAAGCACACTGAGGGTACGAGGGCTTATCCCCCAACCACAACCTTTGAGAAGCATGCTCCTCCCTCAGGCCACTGGCGGACCAGAACCTATTGTTGGAATTATGAAAGAGGGTCAAACAATGCCCAGCATTATAATCTGAAGTACATTTTTTGAGTAGCACTCTGTCCAATCATTTATTCGGACACTTTTGTCCATTATTCTGTTCATATTTGATAGTTAGTCATTTCATCATTCTCATTATCATTTGTTTTCATGCGAACTTAATCATGAATATTCAAGAAGCGTAAAAAACAACAAATTAAAGCATTTTTACGGGTTGTGATGAGATAGGGCAAGAAATAGGAAAGTATCTAAAAAATCAACATAAATTCATCATTTTATTAGCATCATAATTATCCATAAAATTCATGACTTACCCACCCCTTCTCCGACCAAAAAAAAACTCGGTTTACAACTGACCGTGTGTAAGTATGCTGCAAAATAAACAAATTTATGTTGAAAAATCATATGTTCCATGTTAGACAAATCGTGTTCCACGTCAGGCAAACAGGTCACATATGAAAAAAAACTACTCAACAGTCAACGAGGAAAACGCATAACATATTCTTAGAGCATGGAAAACAATCTCAGTAAGAGAGATTTATGTAAGCAATAGGTACACAATTTCCGTGAGTGAACTTAATTATGAAAGAAAATATAAAAAACGATGTTTGTCCCATTTTGAGAGGATGAAAACTTTGAGAAGCTATAGTAATATGTTTTAATATATAGTGCTGGCCTCTAAAAATACCATTTTCATGTTTTTGGCTTATAACTTCAGAACAAATAGCATTGAAGAAGTCAACAAACACCTATTTTTGACAGCTGCCCTAGGCCTATAACTTACTGCATGGAAGAATTTTTAAGCGCCATATTTCATAGCAAGCTTGCATGAAATACGAAATTTTGAATAAAAACCACTTTTTCCTAAAAAAAACCAAAAATCTTATGCGAAGTGCATGGTTGGCAGCGTAAAACAGTTAGTTGACCTTAAATGATCACAATTTTGAAAACAAATTCATTTTTTACGATATTTCCGTTCATTTTATCACATTTATATAAAAATCAATAATTTTTTCTGAATTTCATTAAAAGTTCTATAAATTTCACAAATAACGTCTTCAAGTGATAAAAACGACTCTAGGTAAGTCTCTTCTACATCCTCTGCGAGAAATCAGTGCAAAATTATGCAACTTGATGAAAAGTAATTTCGTTGCCATAACAACGTATACTTAGCATTGGTCTTTTTTTAGGTTACAGTGGTTTTTTAGGATACAATCGAAATTTTTTGGCAGTGATTTTTATTTTTTGTGAAGAATAAATATCAGGCATCATGAAAGGTGCTATGAGGCACATTCCTGCTAAGTTTTGTAAAAATTGGCGCTGGTTTTTTTAGGTTACAACTGGTGTTTTTAGGTTTGGCTTTGAAGGTATACTGTAGCTATGTGGATGACATAGGCGTACTAAATTTTTTCTGACATTAGTCTGCAAGGGAGCCTAACGTGAAAACAAAAGATTCCACCAAATATGAATACTGACCCTCAAAAATGCTTAGAAAAATCATAAAAATGGCAATTTTTAGTAACTTTTCGACAAATTTATATCTCAAATTTCTGAATGATCTGGAAAGCGACCAGGGGTCAGTTGAAATCCTCACAGCATAGCTTGTTCGCCAGTATACTATCATCATTCATCTCCTTTAGGTTATGGAAAAAAGCGCTGGTTTTTTTAGGTTACAAATCGACTGGTTTTTTAGAAGCCAGCACTATGAAATGTCAATCCGAGCAGACTGATATCTTGATTTTTGTTAGAAAAGCTTAATTTAAAACTCATTCTTCCATAAGTCATCGCAGTTTGTATGAAATGTATTCTATGTTAGGCACCGTTTCTAATTTGGTCGATTTACCCTATGTCGTTCGTTTTAGTGAATAAACCTACTTACATGTTCATTATCCAGTCTTTTTGCATTTCTTGTATGTAGGTAATTGTAATAGAATAATTATAATAATTATTGTCCTAAATGATTATGAATAAAAATAAAATATTACAATAAAATATTTCAGTTCAGTTCAGTTTAAATGATTGATTAATTCGTTTGAGATTTTTGTATGGCTATTTGCAGTCCCATCATGTCAATGATCACTATCCATTGGCAACAAAAAATTACAAAAAAAACTAAACAAATTTTTAAAAATTAAATTCTGGGGGGGTATTTTGATTTCTAGGGATGGATATTCAGCCTTCTGAGGAGTGCATACCACCAACCCGCCCCCACGCCCACGTGTGCTTCAGACTGATTTAGATAGAATTTCTTTTTGGGACACCAGAAATCGTTTACCTATATCGTATTCTGAATGCACAGCCCTATATTTGGGCAAAAATAAACCTGAATTGTCTAACACACTAATTACACAAGTCATTGGCTGATAATTCTGTTTTTGTTCGCGATTTAGGAGTGCTAATTTCGCAAAACCTATAATTCAAGGAGTATTATATGTAGTAGTATTATCAAAAAAGCTCTCTTGAGATATATCTTAATCAGAAAATTTTTCTTTTCGCATGATAAAAATAATTTAGTTAAGGCCTTCATTGTTTACATCAGATCCGTCCGCAGATATTCTTGTGCTTTATGGAACCCCTCATATATTAGTCATATAAAGATGCATGAGGCTGTTCAGCATGAATTTACTAAATACATAGTTGGATATCATACTTCTCTTCCATACAATGAACGCCTTAAACAATGAAACTCGGGTCCATTAGAATTACGTCCACGGCATGTTTGCTTATGTATGATGTTTCAAATCATTAGTCAAAGATCTTGTCTTTCCATGACAGATTTTTTGTGCTTAATAAAAATACCACTCGCTACACAAATCGCTTTAAGCTAGTTGTTCCGCTTTTTGCTCGAACTTACAAAATTCGATTTTTTATAAGTACATCTCTATTTGGAATCATCTACCCGATTTTGTAGTTTTTTTCCCCAAGTTAAATATATTCAGATCAATATCAATTGATCGTCATTTTTATGACTCGCTCATCGCATTTTGCTGTACGTTTTTACTGTACTGACTGTACGTTTTATTATTCTCTTGCATCCTTCGTAATTGTCGCCTTTTCGGCACTTATGTATGCACTTTGGGAGGACAAAAATTTTGAAAAATAATTTCCAAAAACTTTTCATTTTATGAGGTGATTTTGCACGCTGATTATGAATCTAGCATTCATTTATGATTTCAGACAGAATTCGATTAGGTTTTTTTGTCATTTTTGTGAAAAATTTCAAAAAAATTTTTCTTCGTATTTTTGCACATTCTAGGGTACTTTTGCATGCTGATGACGAATTTAGCATTCATTTTGGACGGAATTCACAATATTGGAAAGTGTCAAATTTTCGATAAAGGACATTTTCTAACAGACTTTGAGATGGTTAGTTCATATTTGAAAGAATTAGGTAGGTGGAGATCGGCATTATTGACCGAGTTACAGGCTGTTGAATCTCACGTGCTTCAGGATAGGCGAAAAGTAGGAAAAAATAGTGTTTGGGATATTTTTCAGTTTTCGATTTGTGGCGATTGCGGATTCAAATTGGTGCCAGACATAGGCTAAGCACTTCACTCGCTCCGCAATTTTTTGCTCCTTATCTCAGGCTTAGCCCATGCGCTGGTATCAATGTGAATGCGCATAACTAAGCCTAAGTCTAAGACATTGGTCACCCTACTCGATCACAGTCAACCAACACTTCAGAGACAAATCGGAAACATTCTCAAAGGCTTGAAATTTTTCACAAAAATGACAAAAAAACCTGATTTTTCACTATTATTTTGGCGGAAATGGAAAATGAATGCTAAATTCGTCATCAGCGTGCAAAATTACCCTAGAATGTGCAAAAATACGAAATTATTTTTTTTGCAATTTTTCACACAAATGACAAAAAACCCGATTTTTCACCCAAATTTTGTCAGAAATAAAAAATGAATGCTGGATTCGTTATCAGGATAGAAAATTACTCCAGAAAATGGTAATTTTGGAAACAAAAATTTTTCGAAAATTTTTGTCCTTCTAAACTGCATAAGTGCCGCATAGTGATCGACCAGGGCCCCAGCCCAGGCGCCGGCAATCCCCGGCCATTTTTCAGCATCCCCGGCCCCAGCCGGGGCAACATCAAAAAATGGCCAGGGCCATGGAAAAAATTAAGTGTAATTCGTATTCTGTACAGGCTGTGGTACTGGCACTTATTTATCAATGAGCAAGTGAACATTTTGAGAACTGTACTGATTAGACCACATGTATACTTACTTAGTCCTTGTTATAACTTTGCTACTGTGTATAAATGAGCTTTTACTGAATAAATGTTCAGGAAAACCTGCATGTTTTCGATTCCTCCACTTATCTTATTTAAACTAAATGCTACTTTTAACTCATTCATTCATAGCAATGGCTAAAAGATTTAGAGTTGAAAAATACGTTCTATTTCTAGTTGGAAATTTAACGTTTACAACAAACTATTTTTTACAAAAAACACTTTTAAATTCAAGTTGAATGGGAAACGCGTGCTTTAAAACGCGTTTCTTGTGTAATAGTTATTAGGACGGGGGTTAATTATAGGAGAATGTAAACTACGCTGCAGAATTGCGTCCGATCCGATAAACTGAATATTTCTCAAATAGTCTCCTAAGGTCCAGAGTTGAGGGAGGGGTGGAATCCCAAATTGGAGGACCAGAAAATTAAGTGGTGGACTATTATTAGCCGACTCTATTTTGTTGTAAGAGCTTCTTGTGCTTGTACAAAGATCTCCAAAAAGGTCTTTATATGAGCTAACAAATTTTTGTAGCTATATTATATAAATATATTTTTAAACATACACATTCGCATATTATCAGTATGTGATAGTGTTTTTTGTTCAATGTACCTTTGTATATACATGAACAAAGATGGTACCCAAGAGTCTTTGTACATTTTGTACACACAAATTTTTGGTTACTATAATATGGTACAGTAACGATTTTAGTGTGGTAGAACAGGGTCTTTTGACTATTGATTGTATATTTTAGCTAATTTCTGGGTTTCTAACGCCAAACGTTACTAAAATTGTCTCAAAACGGCGCGAAGCGCCTGAAAATTTGACATTTTTCATTCTGAATATAAATTTTGCCATTTTCAAGCTGTATATATAGGACAGACAATTTTTCATATACAGTGGTCGCCATGAAAGAGGACGCGCCATCACCCTCAGAATTATAATGGATGGTGCGTTGCGAGCTCCGCGCTACGTCCATCATGCGCCATCATCTCTTTTTTCCATTGAGCGCCATTAACCTCTATCATCCCGTTAATATGGCGATGCGGACGGCGCAATTTAGCTATTAAAATTGCGCCGTCCGCATCGCCATATTACGGGATGATAGAGGTTAATGGCGCACAATGGAAAAAGAGATGATGGCGCATGATGAAAGTAACACGGCGCTTGCGATGCACCATCCATTATAATTCTGAGGGTGATGGTGCATCATCTTTCATGGCGACCACTGTAGTAGCGAAGCACCGAAAATTTTTGGGATTTCACACCTTCCTACAGTTTTTATCTTCCAAAAAATCTTTGTACATGTACACAGATAGTACTGAAAAGTCTTTGTACATCGGAAAAAATATTTGGCGAATACAAAAAAACACTGTTTTAGGCATGCAAATTTTTGTATACTTTAATAGGTACAGTAACGATTTCAGTGTGGTAGGAACTAGTTTTTCGACCTTTAGTAGTGTATTTGGCTAATTTTTGGGTTTCTGAATATTTGACATATTTTCATTTTTATTCTGAGCGCAGTGTTGCTTATTACAAGATTTAATTTGCATATTACAATTTTTGTAATACTTCTGATTTTGTAGTACAAGTTGTTTTATCTTTCTCAGTCGAGTTTGATGTGTGAATTCCATCAAAAGCTCATAAAAATTTCGGCACTTTGCGCAGAACTAATATTATCAACTAAATTTAGGCTGAATCATCGCATTTAGAAGCATGGTCTTTTTGTATTTGGCGAAGATTTTTGCTGATGTACAAAGACGTCTCAGGACCGTCTTTGTGCATGTATAAAGACATTTGAAGAACAAAAATTGTAAAAAGGTGTAGAATTCCTTACTGCAAATTCTATCATTTTAAAGATTTTCAGGGGGTAAGCAGCTGCAAAAATGGAGCCACTTACCCCCCTTACCCTGAAAATCGCCGAGAAATATACATGTGACAGGGGGTTTGGGCCATCCCCCATCCAAGCTTTGAAGCCCCAAACTTCCTTGAAAGTCAGAAAATATTTGAACACCCTTCCCCATTTTTTGGCGAAAACCTGCGCTTTTTTGGATTTTTAAATGTGTTTTTACCATTTTGATCTAGTCGCTAACCCCCTCTTTCTAAAAATGGCAAGGGACCCCTACCCTAGAATTCCAGCCGTTACATGTATACTGAGGGACCCTCATACAATTTTAAGCGATTACATGCATGTTTTACAGTGATAGTATTTACTCTAGCTCACATTCTAAAATAATGAATCACTTCGTGAAATTCTAATAGTTAGGTACACTTTGGCCATACTAAAGAATTAAGTTCAAAAAATTCAAGAGGTTTTCACCAAAAATCGTCTGACAGTGACTTGTGTCTTGGACCCTGAGGGGGAAATACGCCTCCCCCTTATTGGAATGTGAGATGTCTCATTTATTACATCCAATACCTATTGCATCCAATCGCTACAGCAGCAGTAGCAGTAGCAAAGAATCAAATGATATAGAGCGTGCTAATAGCAGCGACATAGACTTTATTGATGATTTAGACAATGAAACACTGGACTAAATTTGTTTCTTGTGACATAAATAGTAATAAAACTTGATATGAAAAGGCGCACCTAACTTTGCGCTTGCCATTTACTACTGAATGGAGCAGTCACTCATTATTTATTTTCCTTTGCTCACCCCGCGTATGTGTCATGCAATAATATTTTCCTTGTCTGACCCCGGCCAGCCCTGGCCCCCAGGCCCGGCCTCGGCCTCAGCCCCGGCCCCACCCCGGCTGGGATTTTTCTTCAACCTCGGTACCGCCCCGGCCCCGGCCAAAAAAGTCACCCCGGTCGATCACTAGTGCCGCATTCAGCAATAAGTTTTTTCAGTTCAGTTCAGATCCTCTAACTTGAACATATTAAAATCTAGATTAATTGACGCTGACTTATCTAAATTTATTAGAGGGCAAGCTTAATTTGTCATTTATATGACTCACTTGTTGCCTTTTGCTGTACGTTTTACGTTATTGACCGTACATTTTTATTATTCTCTTGCATCCTTTGGTAATTGTCGTGTTTTAGCAATAAATCATTTCAGTTCAGTATGGTTCAGTTCATAGCACTACACTGAATTTACATTCACAAAATAGGTATTCAAAAACTTGTATTTGGTCTCAACATTTTATGTAGGATGGACTTTCTGCAAAAAACATCGGTTTTTCACCATTAGCGCTCAATTTGTGAACATCTGTTATATGCTTTAAAAATGTGAACCAAAATTTAAAATATGGAGAAAAATTTGGTATGGTTAGTTATAGCGATTGACCGGGGCCCCGGCCCTGGCCCCGGCAATCCCCGGCCATTTTTCAGCGTCCCGGCCATTTTTCAGCGTCCCCGGCCCCGGCCGGGGCAATGTCAAAAAATGGCAGGGGCCGGGGAAAAATTTAGTGTTATTCGTATTTTGTACAGGCTGTGATACTGGCACTTATTTATCAATGAGCAAGTGTTAATTTTGAGAACCTCACTGATTAGACCATTTGTATACTTACTTAGTCCTTGTTATAACTTTGCTACTGTGTATATATAAATGAGCTTTTACTGAATAAATGTTCAGGAAAATCTGCATGTTTTCGATTCCTCTACTTGACTTATTTAAGCTAAATGCTACTCAACTCATTCATTCATAGCTATGGCTGAAAGATTTAGAGTTGACAAATACGTTCCATTTCTAATTGGAAATTGTACGTTTTCAACAAACTATTTTTACAAAAAAAAATTACATTTCATTGAATGGGAACTGTGGGCTTTAAAGCGCATTTCTTGTGTAATAGTTATTAGGACGGAGGTTAATTATGGGCGAATGCAAACTACGCTGCAGAATTGCGTCCGATCCAATAAACTAAATATGCCTCAAATAGTTTCCTAAGGTCCAGAGTTGAGGGAGGGTGAAATCCCAAATTGGAGGACCAGAAAATTAAGTGGTGGACTATTATTAGCCGACTCTATTTTGTTGTACAAGCTTCTTGTGCTTGTAAAAAGATCTCCGAAAAGGTCTTTGTATGAGTTAACAAATTTTTGTAGCTATATTATATAAATATATTTTTAAACCTACACATTTTCGCATTCTATCAGTATGTGACAGTGTTTTTTCGTACAATGTACTTTTGTAAATACATGAACAAAGATGGTACCCAAAAGTCTTTTTTATTTTGTACCAGTGTTTTTTTGTACACGGTCCGTTTGTGCATGTACAAAGATGGTCCCCAAAAACCTTTGTACATTGTGTACACACAAATTTGTGGTTACTATAATATGGTACAGTAGCGGATTTAGTGTGGTAAAACAGGGTCTTTTGACTTTTGATTTTATATTTTAGCCAATTTCTGGGTTTTTAACGCCAAAAATAACTAAAATTGTCTCAAAACAGCGCGAAGCGGCTGAAAATTTGACATTTTCCCATTCTAAATACACATTTTGTCATTTTAAAGATATATAGGACAGACAATTTCCTATATCGGAGCGAAGCACCGAAAATTTTTTGGAATTTTACACCTTTTTACAGTTTTTATCTTCCCAAAAATCTTTGTACAAGTACAAAGATACTCCTGTAAAGTCTTTGTAAATCGGGAAAAATCTTTGGCGAATACAAAAAATACTGTTTTGTACATGCAAATTTTTGTATACTTTAATATGGTACAGTAACAATTTCAGTGTGGTAGATCATAGTTTTTCGACATTTAGTAGTGTATTTGGCTAATTTTTGGGTGTCTGAATATTTGACATTTTTCCATTTTTCCAGTCTAATTGCAGTGTTGCTTATTACAGGATTTAATTCGCATATTTCAATTTTTGTAATATTTCTGATTTTGTAATACTAGTTGTTTTAGCTTTCTCAGTCGAGTTTTATGTGTTAGTTCCATCAAAAGCTCATAAGAATTTCGGCACTTCCCGCTGAACTAATATTATCAACTAAATTCAGGCCGAATTATCACATTTAGAAGCACAGTCTTTTTGTATTCGGCGAAGATTTTTGCTGATGTACAAAGACGTTTCAGGACTGTCTTTGTACATGTACAACGATTTTTGAAGAACAAAAACTGTAAGAAGGTGTAGATTTCCTCATTGCAAATTCTACCATTTTAAAGATTTTCAGCGGGGTAAGCGGCTGCAAAAATGGAGCCGCTTACCCCCTCCCCCTGAAAATGGCCGAGAAATATACATGTGACAGGGGGTTTGGGCCATCCCCCATCCACGCTTTGAAGCCCCAAACTTCCTTGAAAGTCAGAAAATATTTGACCACCCTCCCCCATTTTTTGGCGAAAACCTGCATTTTTTTAACTATTTTTATGCGTTTTTACCATTTTTTATCTAGTCGCTAACCCCTTCCTTCTAAAAATGGCGAGGGACCCCTACCCTAGATTTCCAGTCGTTGTGTGTATACTCGAGTGACCCTCAAAAAATTTTAAGCGATTACATGCATGTTTTATAGTGATTTTTGATATTTACCACTGATTTTTGATATTAACCGTATTTACCAATTCTTTTGTTTTTCAGAAGCGGGGCGATTTTTATATTTCAAACATCGTCTTTTACGAAAATAATGTCTCACGGGCGATTGCTAAGACGAAAAATTCGACTTTGATAGCGCCTGATGGTTTAAGTAACTTTTTTGTTAAAAAATTAGCTTATTATCTTCTTAAACCCCTTATCAGTATTTTTACTGTTTCTTTTTTATCAGGTGATATCCCAGACATTTGGAGGGAAGCTTACGTTGTACCTATAATTAAAAACGGTGACCCCTCATTAACTGAAAATTATTGTCCTGTTTCTTTATGTTGCTCAACTTGTAAGATAATGGAAAGTATTATTAATACTCAACTATCAATATATTTATCTACTAATAAGTTAATATCACCTTTTCAATACGGTTTCCAAAAACATAAATCTTGCGAATCGCAACTATTAAATTGTAAATATTCTCGGGTTAAATCACTGGAATGTAAAGAAACCGTTGATATTATTTATATAGACTTTGCTAAAGCCTTCGACAAAGTCGACATATCTAAACTTCTTGTTAAATTAACTAGTTACGGTATTGGACAACACATATTTAAATGGTTAAAGGCTTTCCTATCTAATCGTATTCAGTGTGTTCTGCGTTAATCAGTGTTTTTCAGATTATACCGCTGTTACAAGTGGAGTTATTCAAGGTTCCATTCTTGGACCTACGTTTTGTTGATTTTTATAAATGATATCTTTGATAACTTGTCAAGTTCGACTTTTATGTTTGCGGATGACCTAAAAATATTCAATCTTTCCTGCAATTATCAAATACTTCAGACCGATTTAGATAGAATTTCCATTTGGGGCACCAAAATTGTTTACCAATATTATATTCTAAATGCACAGCCCTATATTTGGGCAAAAATAATCCCAAATTGTCATTCGCAATTTAGGAGTTCTAATTTCACAAATCCTGAAATTTAAGGAACATTACAACTGTATAATTAAGAAAGCTTTCTTGAGATCTATCTTAATTAGAAAATCCTTCTTTTCGCATGATAAAAATAATCTCGTAAAGGCCTTCATTGTTTACGTCAGACCGATCCTTGAATATTCCTGTACTTTATGAAACCCCTCTTATATTAGTGATATCAATAGGCTGGAGGCTCTGCAGCATAAATTTACTAAATACATTGTTGGATATCATAGCCCTCTTTCTTACGACGAATGCCTTAACCAACTTAACTTGTGCCGATAAGAATTACATTGCCTTCATATTTGCTTATGTATGATGTATCAAATTGTTAGTCAAAAATCTTGTCTTTCCATGACAGATTTTTTTGTGCTTAACCAAAAGGCTAAAGTAGAGGAGATTGGAAAGTACCAGAAAGTTATGATAAGGACGTTTTCTAATTGAGTTTGGGCTGGGGAGTTCATATTTGAAAGAATTATGCGACGGTCAGCATTATTGACGGAGTTACAGGCGGTTGAAGTTCATGTGTTTAAGGATAGGCGCAAAAAGCCTGCATTTGGGAAAGTATCGGATTGGTCTCCAAAGCGTCGAAGGACTGTGACTGAGCCGAAAGTGAAGTTAGAGAAATGAAAAACCAAAAACAGACTTGAGCGGCAAAGAGAATGAATAAAGAAAATGCGCACGCAGAGGATCGAGCGCAAATGGCAAACGAAACGTAGCAGTGATGCCCAGTGTTGCCAGGTCCCAAAATTCAGATTCTCCTGCACAGAGGTAAAATTGGGGGAAAATTCTCCTGCAATTCTCCTGAAAATATTTTGATTCTCCTGAAAATTCTCCTGGCTCATATTTTGCAGGAAAGGTTGTACAGCAGATCTACAATTGTATGTGCACATGCATATCAAGCATGCTCAGGCCAATTTACCTTGGTTCACCCAAGTATTTTATTCTGATCTCTTGCCTGTTAATCCTAAGGACACTCAAAGCTAAATAATGAACATTAATTCTCTCAAAAAAAGCTCATGGAGCATATCTGCATTATACAGGCAGATGCAAAAATAATGGAAGACTAATGCTGCACCACAAAGTATAACATTTTATTCAACATCAACAGCTGACAAACATTCAATAACAGATTCCTGATCTTCATCAGGATATACTGCTCAAAGGCCTAAGCTAAAGAGGTCGCATTGTTTACAATACACATTATTCGAAAAAACAGTTTCTGTGCTTAAAACAGTGACCGCCAATTATCAGTTGCACTTACATCATCAAAAATTTCTGAGAAGAGCCCTGTTTGCAATGTCTTTTGAAAAAATAAATAATACTTTATTACTGATTGTATGTACTTCAGTAGCAAGCAAATCCTTACATTTTGAAATATATTCAAAAAAATGTTTATAGGCGCTTTGCAAACACCGTTTTTTTCCCAGCAATTTGGTTGACATTATAGACCGAACTCAAAATTTTTTTGCACTTTTTCCGACTTTTTTCAACATTTTTTGGGAGGTCTAAAAACGTTCAAAATAGAGCACCTGTGTTGAAAAATCAGTGTTTTCAAGTGGAAAATTTTATGTACACATGCAATAGTGGTGTTTGATGCACTTTTTGTATAAAAATTTCGCACTCTACAAGAATATCACAATCAGTAACATTATTTATGTTGAAACTTGAATTTCTTTCCTTCAGTAAAGCATTTTAGCCAATCCTGAAGTCGTTTTTGACAATTGAAACTATAATTTATCAAATGGCGCTAAGCGCTAGAAAATTTTGAAATTCTAGCTCTCTAAATCATTTTTGCATTTCAAAAAGTATGCAGAATGTAAGGATTTTCCATCGTAGTGGAGTTCTAGGACCAGATTATCGATAAAAAATGCTGCAATTGGCGCCGCGTAGGCTTAAACATCAATAACAAGTAAGAATTAACATCGAACTCGGCGCGAATTGCTGAATAATTTTGTAGTTTCACCTCTCTGAAACGCATTTTTGCATTACAAAAACTAACCGAATCCGTGCAGAAGATATGGATTTTCAATCGTAGTAAAGTTCTAGATCAAATTTTCGATAAAAATGCTGCAGTTGATGCGGCGCGGCTCAAATATTAATAACAAAAAAAAAAATTGAATCAATTTGGCGCGAAGCTCGAAAATTTTTGTGATTTCACTTCTCTAAAACGCATTTTTGCATTACAAAAACTAACTGAATCCGTGCAGAAAATAAGGATTTTCAATCGTAGTAAAGTTCTCAGGATCAAATTGTCGATAAAAATGCTGCTGTTGATGCGGCACGGCTCAAATACTAATAACAAAAAATTAAATCAATTCGACGCGAAGTCGCCAAAAAATTTTTGTAGTTTCACTTCTCTAAAACGCATTTTTGCATTACAAAAACTAACAGAATCCGTGCATAAGATAAGGATTTTCAACCGTAGTGAAGTTCTAGACTAGATTGTCGATAAAAATGCTGCGATTGACGCGGCGCGGCTTAAGGATTACTAATAAGTAAGAATTTAATCAATTCGTCGCGAAGTGCAGAAAAATTTTCGAAGTTTTAACTCTCTAAAACGCATTTTTAACATTACAAAAAGTTTCCACAAATGCCAACCAAGCCCAAAAATTTTTTCCATTTCCCAAAATTTTGGTTGACAAATAGACCAAAAAGTGGAAAAAACGGTGTTTGCAAACGTCTATGAAACTGATAAAAACAATTAGACGGTGTGTAAAGCTATGTATTTCCGCACTTCTTGATATTAAGTGAATAAATAAATGAATGAATGAATGATTTACTAAGGAAGCACGAAACTTATTTGGATATAGTTATAACTTAACACTTAGAGTCTTAACTATGAACGAAATAAATTCTTAATGTGAAAGATCTCTAAGTATAAAATTATATACAACTAACTAACTACAGTATGAATGAATGAATGAATGAAATAATTTATTACTGAAACGCGACAATTACGAAAGATGTTAAAGAGTAATAAAACGTACGGTCAATAGAATAAAAGCGTACAGCAAAAGGCGATGAGCTAGTCATGAAAATGACGATTTAAGCCCGCCCTATAATAAATTTGGATAAGTCGACATCAATTAATCTAGATTTAAATATATTTAAGTTAGGGGAAGAGACTACAAAATCAGGTAGGTGATTCCAAACAGAGATATACTTATAGAAAAAGTCAAATTTTTGTAAATTAGAACGGACAAGAGGAACAACTACTCTTGAAACAATTTGTGCAGCGAGTAGTATTTTGATTAAGCACAAAAAAATCTGTCATGGAAAGACAAGATTTTTGACTAATAATTTGATACATCATACATAAGCAAATATGAAGGCGACGTAATTCTAATCGACACAAGTTAAGTTGATTAAGGCGTTCGGGCATTGGTGTAGCTGGTTCACATATGTATTAAGATAGCCACGTTGTAAATAAGTATACAGCAAGTATTATCCCGTGAAAGCTGCCACCTAACTGGTTTGATTTGAGTCAAGTCGAAAACAAATAAGGTAGTCATCAGATTTTTCCAGTAGATTTATGTACTGACCAAAATGTTGGTGCCAGCGTTTAAAATAAGCCTAAGCAATGGGATGCAACTCGCGTCGCTTGCTTCGCTCGCTCCGCTCGTTGCATCCCATTACTCAGGCTTATTTTAAACGCTGGCACCAACTATTTTGGTCAGTCCATGATACTAAGCCTAAGCCTAATCAGCTGGTAAACCAGCAAAACATCACGAATAGCTTGCAATCTTTATCGAAATTAACCAGCGTTAGTCGATTGGTTATGGTTCTTCTGGACTTTTAGAGCAAGGGGTCCACGTTTCGAATCCGACTGCCAGCAACTTTCTCTCGTTTCCTCAGATGCTATCGACCGCACACATACGCCCTTATAATATGACTATGTTAATACATTGTGAACCAGCTACACGAATGCCGGCGTTTGTCGTAAGAAAGAGGGCTGCCAACTATGTATTTAGTAAATTTACGCTGAAGAGCCTCCAGCCGGCAGTAATTATTTGCAGTCAACTGCAGGTAATACAGCACACAATGTAAAATTATATGCAGTCAAAAACCAGCGGCCTAGACTGCAGGCAATATAGCACACAATGTAAAATTATATGCAGTCAAAAACCAGCGGCCTAGACTGCAGGCAATATAGCACACAATGTAAAATTATATGCAGTCAAAAAGCAGTGGCTCAGACTGCAGGCAATATAGCACACAATGTAAAATTATATGCAGTCAGAAACCAGTGGCCTAGACTGCAGGCAATATAGCACCCAACGTAAAATTATATGCAGTCAAAAACCAGCGGCCTAGACTGCAGGCAATATAGCACACAATGTGATGTTATATGCAGTCAAGTTGGAAGCTTATCAATATGGGAAGCTGGCGCTTTGCTCGCATTTCAACCTGTAGTAGATGGTTTTAGAAGGCACTTTTATTTGAGATGGTCTGGCAGATTTGCTTCCTCATTAGAAAATTTTTTTGCGCTGCATGGGTAGCACATTAAATAGCTGCCCAGTCACCCATTAGCGCATGTTGATGGGCCAGATTAAGCTCTGGGGCATACATACATACACACATATTTGATCAATCCGGAATAAATTTATAACTACAAACATACACAGACTAGCATTATCACAGCCAATTAATCTTATGATGTCAGTTGTATACCGTGTCTCCCTAGGGGGCAAAGCTATAACATCGCCTATGTTATAGCATAGGCGGAGGGGCTCAGAATCTGCTCCCTGGCTTTTCTCAGGGAGCAATGCTGCAGCATAGGTTGTGTTGTAGCATAGGGGCCTGCACGGACCTGCCCGGGGAGGGGCGCACGCAAGCCCAGGGCCAAGGGAGGGGCAAATTTCCAGGGGGAATTTCCCTGGGGGAAAAATTGAAAGAGCTATAATCCAAGAACCAGCAGCCAGATCGGACTAAAAATTTCAGAGTCTGTTAAGTATATGTTAGGTATGCTACGTACAAAATTTTAGCGCGCAACCTACAGTATACAAGCATTACTTTACACTTTTGCATAATTCAAGAACCAATGGCCGGATTTTGTTCAAATTTTCATGACATGATGTATATAGGCGAGTCATGCTATGCACAGAATTTCAGTGCGCAGCCTACAGTATACCAGTTTACTTTACACTCTCATTTGGTACTATAACTTTGGAAATAGAGGGCGGATTGGGCTCAAATTTTCATAGTAGGATGGGTTTATGTTGCATGTCTTATCTTATTGTTATCAACATGTAATCTACAGTATGCCGATTTTAGTTTACACTTCCTCATATAGGAACGTAAATCGAGAACCAATGGCTGGATTTTGTTCAGATTTTTAGGATATGATGTATATAGGCGAGGCATGCTATGCATAGAATTTTAGCGCGCAGCCTACAGTATACCAAATTACTTTACACTTGCTCAAATAGTGATATAACTTTAGAAATAGAGGGCGGATTGGGTTAAAATTTTCATAGTAGGGTGGGTTTATGTTGCATGTGTTATCCTATTGTTATCAGCATGTAATCTACAGTATGCTGATTTTAGTTTACACTTCCTCATATAGCACCATATTTCAAGAACCAATGCTTGGATTTTGTTCAGATTTTCAGGATATGATGTATAGAGGCGAGGCATGCTATGCATAGAATTTTAGCGCGCAGCCTACAGTATACCAATTTACTTTACACTTGCTCAAATAGTACTATAACCTTAGAAATAGAGGGCGGATTGGAATAAAATTTTCATAGTAGGGTGGGTTTATGTTGCATGTATCATCTTATTGTTATCAGCATGTGATCTACAGTATGCGGATTTCAGTTTACACTTCCTCATATAGCACCATATTTAAAGAACCAATGCTGTGATTTTGTTCAAATTGTTAGGATATGATGTATATAGGCAAGGCATACTATATATGGAATTTCAGCGCGCAGCCTATAGTACACCAGTTTACTTTACACTTTCTCATATAGCACTATATTTCAAGAACTAGAGGGCAGATTTGGCTCAAATTTTCAAAGTACGTTAGGTTTACTTAGGTATGCTATGTACAAAATTTTAGCGCACAACCTACAGTATGCTGATTTTTTTACACTGTCTTTACAATGCTTAATTTTTTACTAGTACTTGTCTAATGATGCCATTAGGAGTTAGTTTTGCCCAAAAATAAGCAACCAGTATAGGCGAACATTGCTCAAATTTAATTATCATGCAATTTTGAGCTTCTCAAAGTTTATCAGAAAATACCTGAAAAAGGGCGATCTTTGCCTGCTGTTCAACTTGTGGAAATTTTTAAGCCCTGAAGCTAGGTTTTACTTTACAAACCTTCACACAAAATTCATTAATGAAAACATAACTTCATCCATGTCATCAGTATTGATCTAAAAATTTGCAAAGTTTGGAATATTTTTTGTTAAGCTTAGAAAATTTTTTGTAAAATTTGGAATACTTTTTGTAAAGTTTGGAATATTTTTTGTAAAGTTTGGAAATTTTTTGTAAAACTTGGAACTAATTTTACATGCTTAAGCATAGTACTTTTGCAAAGTTTGGAATATTTTTTGTAAAGTTTGGAATTTTTTTTATAAAATTTGGAATATTTCTAGTAAAATTTGGAATATTTTTTGTAAAATTCATGAAATTTTTTGTAAAGTTTGAAATATTATGTATCTAATCTGCATTTCTCAAGCATTGTTGAAACTATTTTATGTGCTCTGTACAACTCATGCTCCCTCCTAAGTCAAGCAAAAAAAACCTCAAAGAACCGCTATTATAAATACTGCTAGCAAGGATCAACAAATCCTTCGTCTCTGTGACTGTGCAAACAACTTTCTGAATGGTAATATTCCTTTTTATAAAAAGGATATGAATAAACTTCGAAGATATCAGAATCAAATAAGATACCTGGCAAGCAATAAGCAAGTGACTACAAAACAAAAGAAATATATTATAATACAGGAAGGTGGTTTTCTTCCTCTTTCACTTACTCCCATACTTACAATAGCTGGTAGTTTGCTAGCTGGTGCAATAGTTGGTAGTAAATGAAACATACTGAAAAAATTATTTGTATACCTGCTGAAATCAGCGAGCGGACTAAACCTATTGTAAGTATGGGAGAAAGTAAAAGAGGAAGAAAACCACCTTGCCATATTATAATATCTTTCTTTTGTTTTGTAGTCGCCTGCTTTTTGTTTGCCAGGTATCTTATTTGATTCTTATATCTTTGAAGTGAAGTTTATTTATATCCTTTTTATCAAAAGGGATATTACAATTCAGAAAGTTGTTTGCACAGTCACAGAGACAAAGGATTTGATCTTTGCTTGCAGTATTCATAATAGCGGTTCTTTGAGGTTTTTTTAGCCCCACTTAGGAGATGTAAACAACCAATATTGCGTGTTAATCGTTCTTTACCCATTTTTTCCCTTTTTTGTCACAATATCTCTACTAGTATTTGTAGATTTCTGCATATAAACAGTTGGATGCCTGCTAAAAATATTTGTTTTAAGCCTGATCTCATCTCTAGCATTTTGAGTTAGATCAATTACAAGGTAACCATGTGACTGAGAAGTAGCATCAGAATAAGCTTGTGGAAAATATTTAGCGTTGGCAGGATAGAGCTGTCTGGAAAGCATTTGTGCCTGTAGCTGATCAGCAGGGTGTTTGAATAAAACTATGTAATCAGAGTTGATGCGTGAAGTTCTCAGACCATCAAAGAAAACGTTTTGAACAATGTGTATAATGCTAATGTTTCAATGATGACAACTTGTAAAAAGTTGCACAATCTGGGCATTACCCTCGCTCTGTTGCATAAGATCATCGAGAATCAAAAGTTGAGGCATATGACTAAACTGTTTTAGGTAATTAAAATTAGGAAGCCCTTCTATGAATAAAATATCATTTAATTTTTTATAAAGAGGCTGGTTTTCCATGAAGCACCACCAAATCTTTTTGATTTTAGTATCAATCAGGCATGCTCTATTCTCAATTAATCGCTTGACAAATGTTGTTTTGCCTGACTTTGTTGGTCTTGAAACAAACAAAAAAAATGTAAAATACAATACAATAAAAAATACAATAAAAAATGAAATACAAAATACAATATAAAATACAAAATACATAAAATACAAGCAAAGCAAAGACTGCACAATACAATTATTTGAGATTTCCAGGAATTGTATTTTGACTACCTCCAGGCAACATTAGTGATTTTCGAATCGGGTAAAATTGTATGTGTTGGAGCTAAAACAGTGAAAGACGATGAAAGTGCTATAAAATCAGCTGTAGATGCATTAATTGCTAGAAGTGATGATTTAAAGGTGAAACCCCATATGTTTGCAGGTTCGGCAAATTTAGGGTTCCGCATTAATCTTTGCAAATTTTATGAGCTGGTGAAAAGAAAATGCATTTATGAAGTAGAACTGTTCCCTAGCTTATTATACAAATTCAGAAATATAACATTTTTGCTGTTCACCAGCAGAAAATTGATCCTTAAAGGTGCAAAACAGGAGCATGAGTTGCACAGAGCATATGAAATAGTTTCAACAATGCTTGAGAAATGCAGATTAGATACATAATATTTCAAACTTTACAAAAAATTTTCCAAATTTTACAAAAAATATTCCAAACTTTACAAGAAATATTCCAAATTTTACAAAAAAATTTCCAAACTTTACAAAAAATATTCCAAACTTTGCAAATTTTTAGATCAATACTAATGACATGGATGAAGTTATGTTTTCATTAATTAATTTTGTGTGGAAGTTTGTAAAGTAAAACCTAGCTTCAGGGCTTAAATATTTCCACAAGTTGAACAGCAGGCAAAGATCGCCCTTTTTCAGGCATTTTCTGATAAACTTTGAGAAGCTCAAAATTGCATGATGATTAAATTTGAGCAATGTTCGCCTATACTGGTTGCGTATTTTTGGGCAAAAATAACCCCTAATGGCATCATTAGACAAGTACTGGTAAAAAATTAAGCATTGTAAAGACAGTGTCAAAAAAATCAGCATACTGTAGGTTGTGCGCTAAAATTTTGTACATAGCATACCTACGTAAACCTAACGTACTTTGAAAATTTGAGCCAAATCTGCCCTCTAGTTCTTGAAATATAGTGCTATATGAGAAAGTGTAAAGTAAATTGGTGTACTGTAGGCTGCGCGCTGAAATTCCATATGTGTAGCATGCCTTGCCTATATACATCATATCCTAACAATTTGAACAAAATCACAGCATTGGTTCTTTAAATATGGTGCTATATGAGGAAGTGTAAAGTAAAATCCGCATACTGTAGATCACGTGCTGTTAACAATAAGATGATACATGCAACATAAACCCACCCTACTATGAAAATTTTTTTCCAATCCGCCCTCTATTCCTAAGGTTATAGTACTATTTGAGCAAGTGTAAAGTAAATTGGTATACTGTAGGCTGCGCGCTAAAATTCTATGCATAGCATGCCTCGCCTCTATACATCATATCCTGAAAATCTGAACAAAATCCAAGCATTGGTTCTTGAAATATGGTGCTATATGAGGAAGTGTAAACTAAAATCGGCATACTGTAGATTACATGCTGATAACAATAGGATAACACATGCAACATAAACCAACCCTACTACGAAAATTTTAACCCAATCCGCCCTCTATTTCTGAAGTTATATCACTATTTGAGCAAGTGTAAAGTAATTTGGTATACTGTAGGCTGCGCGCTAAAATTCTATGCATAGCATGCCTCACCTATATACATCATATCCTAGAAATCTGAACGAAATCCAGCCATTGGTTCTTGATTTACGTTCCTATATGAGGAAGTGTAAACTAAAATCGGCATACTGTAGATTTCATGTTGATTACAATAAGATAACACATGCAACATAAACCCAACCTATTATGAAAATTTGAGCCCAATCCGCCCTCTATTTCTAAACTTATAGTACCAAATGAGAAAGTGTAAAGTAAACTGGTATACTGTAGGCTGCGCACTGAAATTCTGTGCATAGCATGACTCAACTATATACATCATGTCATGAAAATTTGAACAAAATCCGGCCATTGGTTCTTGAATTATGCAAAAGTGTAAAGTAATGCTGGTATACTGTAGGTTGCGCGCTAAAATTTTGTACGTAGCATACCTAACATATACTTAACAGACTCTGAAATTTTTAATCCGATCTGGCTGCTGGTTCTTGAATTATAGCTCTTTCAATTTTTCCACCAGGGAAATTCCCCCCTGGAAATTTGCCCCTCCCTTGGCCTGGGCTTGCGTGCGCCCCCTCCTCGGCAGGTCCGGCAGGTCCTATGCTACAACACAACCTATGCAGCAGCATTGCTCCCTGAGAAAAGCCAGGGAGTAGATTCTGAGCCCCTCCGCCTATGCTATAACAAAGGCGATGTTATAGCTTTGCCCCCTAGGGATAAGATTAATTGACTGTGATAGTGCTAGTCTGTATATGTTTGTAGTTATAAATTTATTCCGGATTGATCAAATATGTGTGTATGTATGTATGCCCCAGGCTTAAGCTGGCCCATCAACATGCACTAATGGGTGACTGGGCAGCTATTGAATGTGCTACCCATGCAGCGCAAAAAAATATTTTCTAATGAGGAAGCAAATCTGCCAGACCATCTCAAATAAAAGTGCCTTCTAAAACCATCTACTACAGGTTGAAATGCGAGCAAAGCGCCAGCTTCCCATATCGATAAGCTTCCAACTTGGCTGCATATAATATCACATTGTGTGCTATATTGCCTGCAGTCTAGGCCGCTGGTTTTTGACTGCATATAATTTTACGTTGTGTGCTATATTGCCTGCAGTCTAGGCCACTGGCTATTGGCACTAGCCCTCTGTCTATTCGCACGGACATCTACAGTAAATAATTACTTTAATTTTATTGTGCAAACTAAATAGCTTGCGTACATAAACTTTAATGAGTATTTGTGATAAAAAGTGTGAACGTAACAATGTTCTACTGTTTTTTGCTGAAATCTTATTACTGGAATAGATTTTAACTGCACAAACGACTTCTTCAATTATGCTTTCGTAACAGCTGATTTCTTTAAATACTTCGTATTAAGGTTTAATATACTTCGTTTATTATGTGGCGCATCTGACAGACTGTCATACCAAACTAACCCATGCAATCTTCGGCTACAGTAATAAGCGGTGAAGCGAAAATGGGCCATTTAGAATGGAACAGACTACTGTATAAAATTGAATGCGCATGCTGCATATGCTGTTTTGTGCAGCACTGACTGCAGTTTTTAGACACTCGACAAGCCTGCATTTAAGCGCTTTGCAGAAGCGGGAAGATACAGTAAATAGTACATCACTGCATTGCTTTGATGTGTTTGCTACAGTGAGAAGATAATATGACATCAGCTATATTATTACCACATAACCTTTAATATCCTCTTTGAAGCAATTATATTTGTTAATAAAATTGAGGATAACTTAAAGATATGCAATGATTGTCAAGTTTTTTGTGCAGTGTTCAAGTCAAAATGCATAGATACTTTACACCACAATTTATTAAATATATGTATACTAACTAATCATAGGACACGATATTTTTGGGGGTTAATCCCCCGACCTACATTAAACGTCTATAGACCGTTTCACACAAGTTCGTTTATAAATTTTAAAAGTGTCTCTGACAATAAGCTGACAGATTGCGATTATAGCATTGATCTGATATATAATTATCGTACCCCTCGGCTAACTGTCAGTGAAATTTCTTAAAATTTATGCGCGAAATTATGTGAAACAGACTTTAGTCTCAGTTTAGTCTGAGGTATGTAGGCTTAGAAGCCGGTCCCATCTCACTTTACAGTACATACTTAGCTGAAACTTATAGTCTGTTTCGTTTATCCGAGAGCTATTTCATCAAATCTTTTCCGAGGCTACAGTAATTCAATCGTCCCTAATTACTGTAGGTCATTTAGAAATTACTGTAACTAGATACATAGAAAGGAGGGAGGGTTTCTCAATAAAATTTCTTACGGCATAATTTATTCTCGTATTCCAGCGGATCATGCAACAAGCAGATGGAATTCGCGCAATCAGCTTGTCATAAATCGGCCATTAAAAGCAATAGACTAGCATTTTAAACATTGCTGAAAACTTCCGCTTAGCGTAGTGGTAGAACGTCTGGTTGTCCTCGAAGCAACACATTATAAAAACAAGAGCCGCTTTATGTCTACAAAATCAACATATGTAGGAACGGATGTATTCACCTTCGGGATTTACTTAGGTACCTAAACTGCTCTCAGCGCTGGTCAAGTTCGCATAATCGCAGGGCAATTTCGAACCAATTGACCCTTGTAGACCTACGGCTTCAACTCCCTCAGTCCTAATATTGTTGACTGCACTTTCGTCGGGAGTTTCAGCAGCTACGCCCTAAATCCTAACACTGGTACCTACCTAAATCCCGGAATACTAGCAAGTCGCAAGGTCAGTTGACCTATCTCAACCCACTCAACTTGATAATTTAACTACTTTTCTAGGGTTCGAATGGCTTGAAATGTTTTTGGTTCCTAATCAGCGCAGCACTCTAAACTTTAAATGCAACAACAGCGAGCTCTCATCTGGACAGTCATCATAAAATATTAGATAATCTTTTAGCTATTTTTGGGTTGATGAAAGATAAAAGAATTTCCATGAAGGATAAGACCATACGTTATTACCCTTTATCCGTCTGGTGCAGTAACTCAAAAAATAAAATATAATATATTTTAATCGTCGACCAACTGATTTTACGAAAAATCATAGGAATGAAGAATAATACGACGATTGACTAACATGAACCAATTCATTCATACCAAATTTACATGTATCAATTGGCGTCAGTTGACGCGCACATAAAATAAAATGAATGATATTATTGGTTATGCAAATACTAATATGGAACAAGAACGTGAAACAATACAATACACACGTTTTACTAAGATGATTATAATAATGCAATGAAATCGAACCATCAATAACTCTTACATAAGTAAATTACTCATGTTAGCATATACATAACTCTGTTTACCGGACAAGTACCTAATAGTATTTAAGTTAAAAAGTAAGGGTTAATTGAGAACTGAAGGCATAACCACGAGCTCACACATCATACGGATGGCTACTCAAAAATGGCTATGTTAACCGATACAGTAATGAGCTGTTGTCGGGTGGCATACGCGAACTGCAGATGTTCGCACCGTGTAACTCTCGTAGTTACAACGTGTTCTTCCTGCTGCAAAATTTTTACTTTGCCCACTTACTGTTTATGTCACAGCACTGTTTAGATTCTTGAATTAAGTCCTGGACGGTTAAGTGCATTAAAAATGAAAGAATGGCGGCCACTCGCCCCCACTCAACTTTTCTGTCAAGTTACAGTAAATCACCTAGTAATGCATACTGTAGTCTTCAAAAAATTCGCTGAAAAAGCTCATGAATAAATGAAACAGACTATAGCTTACGGGTTTGGTTCTTCCCCTGCACTTTACACTTATGTAGGCTTAAATCATAGGCTTGCAGTCCCTAACTATTTTAGTATACTAATTCAACGTCGCTCAGGTTAACTTTTAAGTCGCTCAGTTAATGTGTTGGTATTCCAGTTTGCACCTGCCCCGCCGCCTTCACGATAATTAAATATCAAATCAATGCTATAATCGCAATCTGTATCATGTACATACTGTAATTAAGTGAAACAGGCTTTAAATACCTTACTATGT
This sequence comes from Mermis nigrescens, assembly GCA_036768485.1. Lineage (NCBI taxonomy): Eukaryota > Metazoa > Nematoda > Enoplea > Mermithida > Mermithidae > Mermis > Mermis nigrescens. The sequence goes on from JAVLUZ010000738.1 coordinate 316,658, forward strand.
ATTCAACCTATGCACGTTTTTAGGTCAAGCCATTAGATACCCACACATTGTATGTATGTATTATAGTTCACTTCATGAAGCCCTGTGCATGGATTACAATTCAAGACTGAATATAAATCGATTACAAAAACGGCCTTAATTTTTTTAAGTCTATCTGTTTCATTTATCCGAGAGCTTTTTCAGTATGTTTTCAGAGGTTACAGTAACCCATTCTTTCCTGTTTACTGTAGGTCGCTAGATCTCACTACAGCTACGTAGCAGATCAATTAACTTACAGATAAAAATGGCGCATTAACTTATACTGTTGACATCTTAAACACAATAGAGCAAGATGTTAAGAAACGTCACGAACTCCTGCATACCTCAGTGGTAAAACCTCTGCTTGTAGTCGAAGCAACCCGGGCTCGATTCCATCCGATAGCTTTTTGTTTAGCGCACTTACTGTAGTATGTTCCAGCACTGATTAAGTGCCTGAATTAAAGTTACAAGGGCTCATTAGTGCATTAAAAATTGAAGAATTCCAGCCACTCGCCCTCACTGAGCTGATCTGCCAAATTACAGTAATTCGCCTTGTTTCGCATACTGTAGCCCTTGAAAAAATGGATTAAAACGCTCTCGAATAAATGAAACAGACTATAGATATATTTATATAAGTAAGCCGATACCTACTAAATTTGAATTACATATGTTGGGACTTGGGAGACGAGAATAAATAACGCAAAAAATTTCATCGAAAAACCTCACTTTGTTACTGCTACAATGAGCTCTAACGAACGACCTACAGTAAATAAGAAGGAGTTACTGTAGCTTCAAAAACATTTACTGATAAAGCTCTCGGATAAAGGAAATACACTAGACATACACATACATATAAAATGTATAAGTTTATGTAGATGTGTAGGTATTTTATTCATGTTTGCCGTTGCTGCACATGAATCCGTAAAACTCAATTTACTACACCAAAATACCTACAGTACCTATCTTGGTATGCACACTTCTACTGTCCTAACAATAGGCAATTTTAATTAATAAACGTAAATAAGGATGGATAACAATATAACTTTGATAAGTTTAGTAATATCCATACGTGGGCAGCAAGAAAATTCTGGGGGGGGTGCAAGATCTTTTTGAAGGTCAAAAAATGGCCCTAAAAATGGTGGTATGGCGATAAAAACACCATTTTTCGACGTTTCTCATCAAGCACTATCCATTGGCATCAAAAAATTACGAAAAAGACGAAAAAATTTTTCAAAAATTGAATTCTGGGGGAGTATTTTGATTTCTGGGGGGTATTTTGGTTTCTGGGGGGGTGCATACCCCCCCAAACCCCCCCCACGCCCAGGTATGGTAATATCCCATCATTTCAATTCTTTAGATTATGTACGCAAGGTAAGTTGCTTGCCCAATATATTGTAAGTATTTACTTACTGTAGATGTCCGTGCGAATAGACCGAAAGCTATTGGCACGGCCGTGCCAATAGCCAGTGCCCCTGCAGTCTAGGCCACTGGTTTTTGACTGCATATAATTTTACGTTGTGTGCTAGATTGCCTGCAGTCTGAGCCACTGGTTTTTGACTGCATATAATTTTACATTGTGTGCTATATTGCCTGCAGTCTAGGCCGCTGGTTTTTGACTGCATATAATTTTACATTGTGTGCTATATTGCCTGCAGTCTAGGCCACTGGTTTTTGACTGCATATAATTTTACATTGTGTGTTATATTACCTGCAGTTGACTGCAAATAATTACTGCCCCTCCAGCCTGTTGATATCACTAATATAAGAAGTAAGAAGTAAGAAGCTCAATGTATGATAATCATTAGAGCTCGTTGTTTAAGTTTTGAAAATTCTCCTGAATTCTCCTAAATTTTCAGGATTCTCCTGAATTCTCCTGAATTCTCCTGACATTTTAAAATTCTCCTGCATTCTCCTGCAGGTTTACAATTTCTCCTGAAATTTCTCCTGAAAAGCCCATTCTCCTGCTCCTGCTCCTGAAAATTTTATCTCCTGAATTCAGGAGAATTCTCCTACACCTGGCAAGCCTGATGCATGCCAAGCGAATTGAAAGATGCAACAGTAAAACAATGTGGAAGCATAAGTCTGTTGGTTATATAACCTGCGGCTCTTGTTGATGAATTGGCGATAAATAAATTGAAGCCGAGCAGTAAACGTTACAAATACTTACATATAAGGTAGGTACCTAAGTAAGAAGAAATCAAGCAATTAATTACAGAATCTGCATTCTTTGTTTAATTATGGAGAATGAGGTAATGGTAGTAGTGCAGGAAACGTTTCAGCAAACAAATACACAAAAATGTACCGATACGGATGGTAAAGTAATGGCGTATGTACTACAGTATGTAAATTAGTTTATGTACTGCCTTTACGTTATCCCGCTTTCCCCGACTATTTATGTGTTTTATGGACATATTTTTCTGCGACGTGGCAAGTGGCGTGGCAACTGTGGTATAGTCATAGAATAATAGTATGATGGGGTATAGTCATATTGTCATAGTGTTGCACCATTCGCCACATCGGCACCACCAGGAACGCATCGGAATTAATACAACAATAGTCAATATGGGACAAACGTTTATTCAGTTGTACGAAATTTGTCAGGATCGGGCGAAATTAATGACATTTATTCAGGATATGGGACTAGTTTAACTGCGAGAATTACACGTTTAGGCGAACTTGCCTTAGCAGTTCGCGGTAGCCATCACATAGCCAATACTAGTAGCTATCTACGATAGTGTAGTGTGGGCTATGCCTTCGGTCTTCCCACTTTTTCCCTAATTTTCAATAATAAAAAACAATAAGATACTTGTCCGGTAACATAGAGTTAAGTGTATGATAATAGTAACTGTTTAATGCATACCGCTTGTGTAATCGAGAATATTCGATCTGAGATAAAAGGTATCAGTATTACGTTAATTTGATCTTTGTTTATTTTACTGTAATGGTCTCTTGAGGCCAATGTAGTTAGTTGGTTGGCAGTCGCTCGTTTTATATAGTGGAGAGCGTTTTGTTTTTCTTTGCCGTTTTGTTTGTTGTCTGGCAGTTAGGCCGTGTATTCTTCGTTCAAAATAAATTAGAGAAAACCTACCCAGGGGTTTTTGGATATACCGAGGGTTAGGTCGGCAATTCCCACGTCGAGGATTTCAACTCATCAGAGTGGACGGATAGGTAAATTCCATATGTTTGCTTATTCTATTTGGAAATCTTAATTCTTTTATCAAACCAAAAATTGATCAAAAATATTATTTAATCTTTAAGGATGATTGATCAGTATAGAGCTCGTTGTTGTTGTTTTCATAGTTCATTGTGTTACACATATTACGAACCAAAAACATTTCGGATCAGGCACTGATTGGAAAAGAAGTTAAATAATCAACTTGAGCCTTGAGATAGGTCAACTGACCTCCGCGGCAAATTCCGAGATTAGGTAGGTAGCCTTAGGTCTTAGGGCGTAGCTGCTGAGATCACCCAACAAGAAGCAGCCATCAATATTAGGGCTGAGGGGATCAAAGCCGTAAGGTCTGTAAGGGTCCAAAGATCGAAAGCTATCCAGGGCTGCGCGATCGGGGCCAGCGCTAAGCGTAGATCTAAGTACCTACGTACCTAAGTAATTCTCAAAGGTAATGTGGCCGGTCTGTGTCGCTCTTGTAGACGCAGGCCCCTACATTTACACTAGTACCCAGAGAAACGAATTATCCATGCACAAATTGTGGGGCGGCACTGAAGTTAGGACAGGACGCGGAGGAAAGAGATGGATGGCATTGGCATTGTTCAGAATTAATTACGCAAAATTAATTACGAAAAATAAGCAGAAGAGATGTATTTGTGGAAATCGCATGACATTCAGAAAGGGAACTTTTTTTGAACATTCGAAACTCTCAATATTTGAAATATTAGGATTTGTGCATTTCTGGACATTAGATGTGTCGTTAAAAGTGATCGGCCTGGAATCATCATTAACGCAGTGAACACTCGTGGATTAGTCGTCATTTTGCCGAGAGGTGTTATTATGCACTTTATTGGAGAGGCCAGAAAAGCTTGGCGGTCCAGGGCGAATAATTGAGATTGATGAATCGAAATTCGGGAAAAGGAAGTACTTTAAACGGCGCGCAGTGGATGGCCAATGGGTTTTTGGAGGGTATGAGCAAGGGACTGGCCGAATATTTTTAGTGAGGGTGGAGGAACGATTGTCAGCAACACTGGTGCCTATAATTAATCAGTGGGTGGAGCCCGGAACAACAATTATAAGTGACTGCTGGCGGGCGTACGATTGCCTGGAGGAAGAAGGATATAATCACTTAAAGGTGAGAGATTAACAGTGTGTGTAGGCTAGATAAAAGTGAAAACCCCAAAAAAATTTGAACAAGGAATCTTTATAAAATTTGAGAAATTGTGACAAAATGGATAAGCATAACAAAATGTAATATGACGACAAATACGAAAAATGTAGGTACTAAAGGATGGAAAAAACAACAGTTGAGTACAGATATAATTTACGATGCTTATTGTTAGATAAGCGATAAGTAAATGGTATTAGTGGAGATGCGTATAGAAATACACAGGTAGGTACCTATACGTATGGTAAAGTAATGGGTGATGATGGTCGCAGAAGGTTAAAGATTTTGGCTTGAAAAGGTTTAAAAAAATTCTATTTTTAAAATTGACATTTTTTAGTGTTGTTAATTGCGCCCCTTCTGTTACCTACGCCTTAGGCTTAGGCTTAGTTATGTGCATTCATATTTGTACCAGGGGATGGAGTAAGCTTATTTCAAAATGGGGCGAAAATTGCGGAGTGAGCGAAGCGAGCGCAGCAATTTTTGCCCCATCTTTGATTTAGGCTTAGTCCATCCCCTGGTACCAACATGGATCCGCAGGCAGTCCCAGCAATTTTGCCTCATTTCTGGAACTTTCTTGAGATATTAACATTCAGTTGAAACGTGTTATCTAAAGGAATGATTTAATTTAGGTCAACCACAGCCTGACATTTAAAGACCTGGAAACAGGCGCACATACAAATGCGATTGAGTCGACCTGGCGGGCAGCAAAAGCAGTTTGCACGTCATCAGGACGGAAGAAGGCGCATATACCGGGCAATTTAGCAAAATATATGTACTTTAAACGATGCAGCAAAATGAAGATGGATTCGGCTATGGAATTCCTGAAATTAATGGCGCATTTGTACAATCCGCTAAACCCTACTGAACATGCACCACAAATGGAAGCAACTGATGAAGAAGAGGAGGACGATGAGTGGGAATAAGGTGAGAAGCGTGTTTTTATGCCTTTTCAAGCAGTAATTGGCAATGTGGAAGTCGAAAACAGCGGTAAAACGTGATGTGAAAAAAAATTTTTTTGAAGATTTTTTTCACTCACATGGTTTTCCGCTGAGGTTTTCGACTTCTATGTTAAAGATTATTGCTTGAAAAGGCATAAAAACATGTTTTTTTTGAAAATTTGAGACTTTCCAGTAATCTCTACTCCGCCCAATCAAAATACTACTCGCTGCACAAATTGTTTCAAGCTAGTTGTTCCTCTTGTCCGTTCTAATTTACAAAAATTTGACTTGTTCTATAAGTATATCTCTGTTTGGAATCACCTACCTGATTTTGTAGTCTCTTCCCCTAACTTAAATATATTCAAATCTAGATTAATTGATGTCGACTTATCCAAATTTATTAGAGGGCGGGCTTAAATCGTCATTTTCATAACTCGCTCATCGCCTTTTGCTGTACGCTTTTATTCTTTTGACCGTACGTTTTATTACTCTTTTACATCCTTTGTAATTGTCGCATTTCAGTAACAAATTATTTCATTCATTCATTCATTCATATTTACCCTAGCTCACATTCGAAAATAATGTATCACTTCTTGAAATTCTAATAGTTAGGTACACTTTTGCCATACTAAAAGATTAAGTTCAAAAATTAGAAAGGTTTTCACCAAAAATCGTCTGACAGTGACTTGTGTCTTGGACCCTGAGGGGGGGGTAAAAGTCCTCCCCCTTATGGGAATGTGTGATGTCTCATTTATCACATCCCATACCTATTGCATGCAATCGCTACAGCAGCAGTAAGAGTAGCGAAGATTTAAATGATATAGTGTGCTAATAGCAGCGACGTGGACTTTATTGATGATTGAGACAATGAAACACTGGACTAAATTTGTTTCTTATAACATAAATAGTAATAAAACTTGATATGAAAAGGCGCACCTAACTTTGCGCTTGCCATTTACTACTGAATGGAGCAGTCGCTCATTATTTCTTTTCCTATGCCCACCCTAAGGCCTGTTTTATACTTCACGCATTGCGCCAAACTTGCGAAATATCGCAGTCGCAGGATCGGGCAAAGCACGCAAATTCGATTTATACTATCACGCGAATAATTGTTTGCGCAAATTGCAGGATTGTCCGCGATACAATTTTTTGATTTATACTTCCTGTGAAGTTCGCATCGCATTCGCATAATAATTCAGCGCAGGCAAGAAATTTTGTTGTGCGATAAATCGCACTTCAGTTTATACTTCATCATGTTCATCTCCACGAAAAATGTCAAAAATTACTAATTTTAGCAACAAGTTGACGTCCGATGCGAATTTGCAAAATTGGACTCGGAAGCGAATTCGCGTCCTTTTTTGCGCGGCATTTCTATTGAATTGTCAAATTTGACATGTACAATCGACGAGGGGCGACGTGCACGTGCGGCACATAATACACAAATTAATTGTTTGTTTGGTACATACTTGCTTTGCTTCTCATAATTTCTTATAGGTATACCTATGTGTTTCTTTCCTAATGGGGATAAATTCGTGCAAAAATTGTTTTTGCATGAAATACTATGAGAATGACCGACAATATTTAAATTAATGCCGAGAGAAATTTCAAGAAAATGTGGTGTTATTATTTTTGCAAGTTTACCATAAGGTTATAGCGAGCCTTTCCTGTGGACCGATTGGAATAGCGTGAGTAGGTTTTCGTTTGATTTGATTTCCGACAAGCTGCAATAATTGATCAAATCTTTCTGGTGACTTCCGGAAGTAATTAAAATACATTTCAGGGTCTTTTCTCCTCAATTCTGATACCAGATCATGATATTAAGTCTCTAGAGGCCGACTGATATTGACTGGTTGAACGTACCATCGCCGAATTCTCTGTTTAAATCTCGGATTCAGAACATAATAAGTAAGAGCAAAGTCAACAACCTCCTCGTCGTTCTCCATCTTTTTGCACTACTACTACTACTACTTCTACAGATATCGATTTAAAATTTCTTCATTTGTACCTACTTAAATCATTTATGTCACGCAACAATGCTTTGAATTTGTAATGAGGTCAGGCGAGGACGAAAATGAGCAGAAATATACGCAAAAAAATTGTGCGATGATTCGCAAGATTCACAGAAAAAATCACACGATTTATTGCAGGATAGTCGAGTTTGCGAGAAATTGCCGCAAGTATAAATTGAAGATGTGATGCGACGAATTTTGTTGATTATCGCACAATTTTTTGCAGGAAGTATAAACGGACGGTGCAATGCATCAATTTGCACAATTTTTGCAGGATTTGCTATTTTTAAAAAAAGTCACGCCATCTAATCCTGCGACACGATCCTGCGTGAAGTATAAATACGGCTTAAATTGAAGACACGATGCGAGTGCGACGAATTTTGTTGATTATCGCACGATTTTTTGCAGGAAGTATAAACAGACGGCGCGGATGCGTCAATTCGCACGATTTTTGTAGGATGTGCTATTTTTAGAAAAAGTCACGCCATTTAATCCTACGACGCAATCCTGCGTGAAGTATAAATACGGCTTAAGTATGTGTCATGCAATAATATTTTCCTTGTCTGACCCCGGCCAGCCCCGGCCCCGGCTTGTGCCGTGGATTTTTTTCAGCACCGGTACCGCCCCGGCCAAGGCCAAAAATGTTGCCCTGGCCAATCACTAGTTAGTTAGTTAATTGCAACAGAGTGGCACTGGCTATTGGCACATCCATGCAAATAGCCCTTGGTTTGGTCGATTCACACAATCATCTACAGCGAACAGTCAAATGCTCTTGCTTGCAACTAAGAGTCAACATGCATACAAAAACAAAAAATGATAAAGTGACATTCATGTAACAATGTTTTACTGTTATTGTGTTCATTATTTAAATTATTTTAATCAATATCCTCTATTATCATTGTGTTCACTATTTTAATTATTTTAACCATCATTATTTACTTTATTGATAAGTCATTGCCTATTTTAAGGACAGTAAAAGTTGTTGGTTGCTTCACTTTCTGCGAAAAACTACAATATTTATGTGCACACCAAGATAGGTACTGTAGATATCGTAGTACAGTAAATAGAGTTTTATCGTTTCATGTGCAGCAACGGAAAAGGTCAGTAAAATACCTACAAATGTAAACTTATACATACATAGGTATTGTAAGAGGCTCACAAAACTAGGCAGACCCGAAGGTCCGCCACTCATCAGTGTTTGGTCAGCTTTCGCAGGCCGAACCAGCGCTCAAATGAAAATGAGGATCGGCTGAGTTTTATGCCCATCTGGAGCATAAACTCACGGGTTAAAACCTGACTGCAGCACTGTTGAAAAGGCAGTGTGCAATACCGATCGAGCAACACCAAGAGAGCAACAGATGGGCTCTATTGATTGGTGAGCATGAGGCAACCAAGAGATCAACAGATGGGCTCTATTGATTGGTGCATAATGATGCAACTATGTAAGAGAGCAACAGTTGGGCCTATTGATTAGTGCATAATGGCCTGGTGAGCGTGCTAGGCATACCACTATAGCCCTTCTTAGCTCGTCATCGGCATGAGCCTGTTGGGGTATTATCTTCCCGTCATAGGCGTTTGAACCGGAGTTCAAAAGGCGTGTAAGTATGACAGCAGTTACATACACTACCCTCCCGTTAAAGTAGGGGGCCCTTTGGGCGAGTGACCCGAAGGGATCTCAGTGGGACCTCCATTTGTAAGAGTCTCACAAAACTGGGCAGACCCGAAGGTCCGCCAGTGATCAGTGTTCGGTTGCTTTTGCGAGCCAAACCAGTGCTAAAAAAACGAGGATCGGCTGAGTTTTATGCCCACCTGGAGCATAAACTCACGGGTTAAAACCACACCTGGGCGTGGGAGGGTTTGGGGGTATGCACCCCCCAGAAACCAAAATACCCCCCAGAAATCAAAATACCCCCCCAGAATTCAATTTTTGAAAAATTTTTCGTCTTTTTCACAATTTTTTGATGCCAATGGATAGTGCTTGATGAGAAACGTCGAAAAATTGTGTTTTTTATCGCCATACCACCATTTTTAAGGCCATTTTTTGACCTTCAAAAAAATCTTGCACCCCTCCCCCAGAATTTCCTTGCTGCCCACATATGGTTAAAACCCGACTGCAGCACTGTTGAAAAGGCAGTGTGCAATACCAATCGAGCAACACCAAGAGAGCAACAGATAGGCTCTATCGATTGGTGAGCATGAGGCAACCAAGAGAGCAAGAGATAGGCTCTATCAATTGGTGCATAATGATGCAACTAAGAGAGCAACAGATGGGCTCTATCGATTAGTGCATAATGGCCTGGTGAGCATGCTAGGCATACTGCTATAGCCCATCTTAGCTCGTCATCGGCATGAGCCTGTTGGGGTATTATCTTCCCGTCATAAGCGTTTGAACCGGAGTTCAAAAGGCGTGTAACTACTGGCAGCAGTTAGAGTATGTAGGTATGTTTGTTTACATACAGTCTGTTTCCTTCATCAAGAGCTTTTTCAGTAGGTAAATGTTTTTGGAGGCTAACAGTAACTCCTTCTTATTTACTGTTGGTCGTTCGTTAGACCTGTAAATACAAGGGGTCCATATCTACTACAGTGATATGGACACGGACCTGTATTTGCCTTTGGGAGTTACTTAGGTACCTATGTTGCTCTCAGCGCTAGCACAAGCGCGTTTTGCAGCTCTAAACCCAATGGCCCTTAATGACTTACGGCTTCAATTCCCTTGGCCCTAATGTTGCTGACCGCTTCTTGTCGGGAGTCTCAGGAGCTACATACACCCTATTTCCTAGGTTTGAGTACCTACCTATTCCCGGAATGCTCGCGAGGGCAGTTGACCTGTCTCAACCCAAGTCTCAAGTTGATTAATTAACTTGTTTTCTGACCACTGAGGGATTTCGAAAGGTTTTGGTTCCTAAATTGTGTAGCACTCCGAATTTTGAATTCAAAAACAGCGGGATCTCAACTGAACAGTCATCATACAAGATTAAATAAGATTTTAGCTATTTTTAGGGTTGAGGAAACGATAAGAGATTTTCCAAAAATAAATTGAAGATAAGACTAAACATTGTTTACCTTCCCAAGTTCAGTCGGAATAAAATATAATATTAATTTCGTCACGGCCCGGCCTCCCCTCGATATATGTGATCACTGGGAAAATATTTTTCAAATTTTAATAACGCTAGTTAACAACGGCACGGCTGCAAGCCGGTGCAAAGAAAATAAGACAAAAAGCGCTCCAACACGGTAACGCGACTCGGCTGAACTCACTACTCTACACATGAATAATTACACTACATGCGTCTAGTCATCATCGAAAACAAATTAAACACACACTGAATTAACTTTTTACCAAGTCATAAGATCAACATATTTACAGCGGTTATTCAAATAAGTAATTTACTGATCTTAATGTATACATATGTAACTCTGATTTACCAGACATGTACCTAATGAATTTTGAAATGAAAGTTAGGAATAAAATGATAACTGAAGGCATAACCTCGAGCTAGCGCATCACCTAGGATGGTTACTCGACTAGTTATGATATTCCATAATGATGTAAAGTCGTAATCGATTGGCTTCTGCTATGGTAATCATCAACTGTTCCATAATGTTCGTAAGGTGTAACTGTCATAGTAACAGAGCTCATTGAAGCTGCATAGCCAAGGAGGGTTTTTTGATAAATTTTTTTGCGCTTTCCAACAGATCAGTCAACTTGCTTGCAGAGAAAAGTCGCGCATTCAGCTTATCTTAAGTTGACACTAACACAATAGACTAATATTCTAAGAAGCACCGCGAACTACCGCATAGCTGAGTGGTAAAACGTCTGCTTGACGTCAAAGCAACCCGGGTTCGATTCCAGCCCAGCTTTTAATTTAGCACACTTATTGTAGTATGTCCCGGTCTGTTTAAATGCCTGAGTTGAATTTAAATAGATGGTCCAGTGCATTAAAAAATGGAAACATACCAGCCGCTTGCTCTCACTGAGCTTATCTGTCGAATTACAATAAATGATCTTCTTTCACTTACTGTAGTTTTCAAAAAAATTTACTGAAAAAGCTGGAATAAATGAAATAGGATAGGTACCTAAATACATCAATATGCAATTCGAATTTAGTAGGTATCGGCTTATATACATATGCGTGGGTTTCCATTGCTAGACTACGTGCAGCTTGAATGGGTACGTACAGTAGGTATTTATAGTCTGGTTCACTTATGTACAGTAGCCGACACCATATGTGGGCAGCAAGAAAATTCTGGGGCTGCAAGATTTTTCAAAAGTCAAAAATTGCCTTAAAAATGGTGGTATGGCGAAAAAACACCATTTTTCGACGTTTCTCATTGAGCACAATCCATGGGCATCAAAAAATTTTGAGAAAACGGAAAAAAAAATTTCAAAAATTGAATTCTGTGGGGGTATTTTGATTTCTGGGGGGTATTTTGGTTTCTCGGGGGGGGGGCGGTGCATATCCCCACACCCCTTACGCACAGGTGTGGCCGAGACACTCAGTTTAGTCTAAGGTAGGCTAAGCTGGTCCTTCCTCACTTTACAGTACTTAGTTTAAGCTTATAGTCTGTTTCGTTTATCCGAGAGCTTTTTCAGCAAATCTTTTCTGAGGCTACAGTTACTCAATTTTCCCTCACTTGCTGTAGGTCATTTAGAAATCACTGTAACTACATAGGACGGAGGGGTTTCTCAATGAAATTTCTTAAGGGCATAATTTATTCTCGTATTCTACAGATCATGCAACATACAGATGACATTCTCGCATTCAGCTTGTCATAAATAGACCTTTAAAAGCAAAAGACTAGCATTTTAAACGTCGCTGAAAACTTCCGCTTAGCATAGTGGTAGAACGTCTGATTGTCGCTGAAGCAACACGGGTTCGACTCCTGCAGCAAAATTTTTATCCAGTGCACTGTATATGTTACAGCACTGTTTGTATGCTTGAATTAAATCTATGTAGACGATTTAGTGCATTAAAAATGAAAGAATGGCAGCCGCTCGCTCCCACTCACCTTTTCTGTCAAGTTACAGTAAATCACCTAGTTAGGCATACTGTAGTCTTAAAAAAATTCACTGAAGGAAATCTCGAATCAATGAAACAGACTATAGCTTACGGGTCGGGTTCTTCCCCTGCACTTTACACATATGTAGGCTCAAATAGTAGGTTTGCAGTCCCTAACTATTTTAGTATGCTAATTCAACGTAGCTCAGGTTAACTTTTCATTATTAGTGTACTAATGCATTGGTATACCAGTTTGCGCCGCCCCACCGCCTTCATGATGCATATGTATATATTTAAACAATTTTCATTGACATTGAGCTGGCAAGAAGTTATGATAATTAAGATCAATGCTATAATCGCAACCTGTGTCGGCTACTGTACTTAAGTGTACCAGACTAAAAATACCTGCATACTGTAGATACCTATTCAAGCTGCCCATGCATATTGTAGAGATCGCTCTACACCCTGTATTGCCGCGTTGGTTCAACGCAAAATTCCGTTTGTTTTGTGCTACGTTGTACCTAAATACCTATGAATGTTTGACCCAGATGTTGAATTCCGTGCTTAATTTCCATTCGCACGTGTGCAACAACTTAGCGCAACGCTATAGTGTGTCGCCTGGGACCACCTTCCCTCCAAAAATGATCATATTTTTATTTCCTTTCCCATACATATTTTCAATAAAAATCCAGGATAGGAAAATAGGCACTCGGGCTTAATGCGACTTGATTACGAATCAATATGTGTGCTATCATATCTTACATGTACTTAAAGTCATGCGTGTGTGTCTCATATTTGTGCCTATTCCGTTTGTACATTCTTTGCCGTAAGCTTTGCCGATAGGCCCTATTTTTATTCTCGTAGATGCATTCCGCGTTTCTTTGTCCGCGTTGATAAGCCTCTTTTTTTGTATCCTTTAAAGCTGCATGCGAGCGCAGGTTTGAGGATCATTCTGGCACTTTAAGAGTTTTCATTTTACATTGAGCTTCTGAGCCTCGCTGTGCGTTGTTTTTCTTTTCCGTGCGACGCTCTTTTTCTGCACATAGTTTTCCTTAGTTTTACCCTGCGTGGCTGCAGGAAATCTCGTCATATTTTTTGTCGTGTATTAGGCTCGTTTCTTTGGCCCTTACGCATTTTGTTTCACTATTTGTGTGCGCCAATTTGGCATTTAGTTGTATGCCTTTGGCGGATTACGTGCCCTCTGTAATTACATAGTTTGTTTTACCTGATTAGCATAACATGACAGTCGGCAGCATGCATCTTCATGCTGTCGCGTTTTTCATTGCTTCACAATTTTCTGTCCAAAAATATTGTAAAGACTAATTATTTAATTAACGATGATTGGGCTCAGTTCGAATTTCCGTGCTGTTGAATTCTGTCCTTGTGCTACACTACATTAGGAACCTTCAATATTTTCAAGCACCGGAATTTGGTCCAAAAACAAGTTAAATAATAAACTCGCTTGAGCCCTCAATTAGGTTTCCGGGAACTTACATTATTCAGGTACTTAATCTCAACAGGGGTTAAGTAAGTAAGTTTCACTAGGTGCGTGCGTAGAGGGGCCGGGCTATCTTGATAGGCCGGGTCACTTACCCCCAAGTCGCCGGTTGGTGATCAACCCCCTAAAAAGGGCAATCACCCCCTGTGCGAGCAGCAGTAAGCTTAAGTCTCTGGGCATAAGTAGACTCGTAAACGTAGTTTGAGTCTACATATACAATATGTACATAGATTTGTATAAGTAAGTCCATACCTACTAAATTCGAATTGCATATTTATGTATGTGTACCTATACTGTTTCATTTATTCCAGGTTTTTCAGTAAATTTTCTGAAAGGTACAGTAAGTTTAGGAAGATTATTTACTGTAATCCGACAAATAACCTCAGTGAGGGCGAGCGACTGGTATGTACATATATTTCCATTTTTAATAGGTACATGAGACCGTCTATATAAATTTAACTCAGGCACAATTCTGGACAAGTGCGCTAAATTAAAAGCTAGGGCTGGAAAGGAACCCGGATTGCTTTGACGTCAAGCAGACGTTTCACCACTCAGCTATGCGGGAGTTTGTGGCACTTCTTAAAATATTACTCTATTGCATTAGTGTCAACTTAAGATAAGCTGAATGCGCGACTTTTGTCTGCAAGCAAGTTGACTGATCTGTTGAGAGACGAGAATAAATTATAATGCAAAAAATTTTATTGAAAAACCTTTTGGCTATGCAGCTTCAATGAGATCTAACAAACGACCTACAGTGAATAATCGATTGGTGAGCATGATGTAACCAAGAGTGCAACAGATGGGCTCTATCAATTGGTGCATTATGATGCAACTAAGAGAGGAACAGATGGGCTCTATCGATAGTGCATAATGGCCTGGTGAGCGTGCTAGGCATATGCTATAGTCCGTCTTAGCTTGTCATCGGCATGAATGAAGCCTGTTGGGGTATTACCTTCCCGTCATAGGCGTTTGAACCGGAGTTCAGATGGCGTGTATCTACTGACAGTAGTTACATATGTATAAGTTTACATTTGTAGGTATTTTATTGACGTTTTCCGTTGCTGCACATGAATTGATAAAACTCGGTTTACTGTAACAAGATACCTACAGTACTGTAAATACAGGGCCCGTCCAAGTCTACTGAAGCGACAAGGAACAGGTTGTATTTGCCCTCAAGACTTACTTAGGTACTTAGGTACTTAGATCTGCTCTCAGTACTGGCCCCGATTGCTTAGTCTGGAACGACTTTGGTCTTTGGACCCTTACAGACCCTACGGCTTTGATCCCCTTGGTCCTAACATTGCTGACCGCTTCTTGTTGGGTGATCTCAGCAGCTGCACACTAAGCCCTAAGAATACCTACCTAAATCTCGGAATTGCCGCAAGGTCAGTTGACCTATCTCAATCCGCTCAACTTGATGAATTAACTTGTTTTCAGTGTTTACACTTGATTCAAAATGTTTTTGGTTCCTAACGTACGTAGCACAATGAAATTTGAAAACAACACCAACGAGCTCTAGACTGATCAATCATCATGAAAGATTAAAAAATATTTTGACCAATTTCGGGATTGAGAAAAGAATAAAGACTTTTGAACAAAATAAATAATCACACGAAATTTATTTATTCCTTTCCACCAAATCAAAAGAAATCCTCGACAATGGGAAACACCGACCTCACCCTCGGTATATAGAGACCATACGTGGGCAGCAAGAAAATTCTGGGGGGGGGTGCAAGATTTTTTTGAAGGTCAAAAAATGGCCCTATAAATGGTGGTATGGCGATAAAAACACCATTTTTCGACGTTTCTCATCAAGCACTATCCATTGGCATCAAAAAATTACGAAAAAGACGAAAAAATTTTTCAAAAATTGAATTCTGGGGGGGGGGTATTTTGATTTCTGGGGGGGTATTTTGGTTTCTGGGGGGGTGCATACCCCCCAAACCCCCCAAGCCCAGGTGTGATAGAGACCCCTGGGTGGGTTTTATCTTTTATTCTAATGCTGTATACACGGCCTTGTGCCGGAAATCAAAATAACATGAAAAACGACTAACAACGTACTTGACGATAAAATCGTATGTCAACTAACTCTGAATGATGATCTCATAGGACCATTACAGTAAACGAATGTTTACGTTAAAATAACATAATACTGAATTACTTTTAAGTCACAACGAATATCCTAAACTAAGACGAGCGTTAATGCATAAAACAATTACTATTATCATATACTTAATTCTATGTTACCGGACAAGTATCTTATTGATTTTTATATTGAAAATTTGGGAAAAAATGGGAAACTGGAGGCATAGCCCACAGTACACTATCGCGCAATAGCTACTCGTATTGGCTATGTTAATGGCTACCGCAAAGTGCTAACACTAGTTTGCAACACGTGTAACTCTCGTAGTTACACTCCCCCACATATAGAAAAAAATTTGACACGAAGTGGAGAATTTGTTCGGGAGTACACAACCAACGACTGGCGTCTGCAACGCCTCATCCTGAGCAAACGTAACAAAATAACAATAACAATAGGAATAATGATATAGGCCAACGCATGACCTCATTTGCACTCAGGAACACTCAACAACGCTAGTTCCTATTTCAACTCATCGACTTGTTTGAGTAATTCTTCCTGCTCCTTCCTCGAAGTTCTTGCGACCAAAGTCATACCTTTTTGCACGAAAAACTTTGGCGCCTCAGCCCTCCTTCAGATCCCGGGTAAGGAAAAAATTTTGAATTGAAAAAGATTTTTAGATTGGGTGTAAAAACCCCTTGTCTGTTAGAGAATTAGGATACCATAATAGTAACACCGCTATTGAGCAACAAATTTAAGACACGAGATTATAAGGCGCAATTATGCATGAGCAAAAGATTAAAGACATAGATGATTTTAAAATACGAGGTAACGCTAAAACGGGGAATGCCATTATGCGAGATGACAAGAAAAAATAACCACCGTCATTCAAAAATTTACAGCAGTAATATGATGAGAAAAAATTAAACAACAAAAAAAAAATAAACAAAACGTGAGAATGTCCTGGAGTCCACATCAGGAACAAAAAACGAAAAAGACAAAAAGCTGCTGGTCCATTTGACGCCTATTGCAGAGTTCAGTACATTGAACTTAAAAGCTTAATAACAATCCTGATAGTTAAATTTCGAGCCGCGCGGCTTGCCGCAACGGTGCTGGAAATACTCGTGGTACGAATCGGTTTCGCGACGCGTGTTTGAACGCTCGCAATATTGATAAGGTGATTCCCTACGTCCGTACATGTGTTAACCTAGGCCCCAATGAGGGTCGACTGGTCGACTGTCATCTTAGTCTTCATCCTCGTCATCAAAATCGACCACGTAACAACGCGGAGTCGGAGGCACCTGCGTCAAATACTGTTCCGGATTAAATCCATAAGATTCTTCGCATGACGTATCGCGTGAACGCTGCTGTGGTTGCGTAGCAGGCCACGGTTTAGGCAATAGTGGGTCTTGTCGAGGTTGTGGTTGGAAATAAACCTCAATGGCTGATTGGTCCTGGCTCGACGGTGGCTGGTACAATTGATCCCATTGTTGGCATTGGCGTGATTGCGACTGGCCCTGATGAGTTCCGCGGTTTGACTGTGGCTGCTGGCAATATTCGCGGGGCTGCTGCTGTCGCGAGCGCGACATGTGACCAGCATCTGCCTGCGAATATCTCTCGGAACGCAATTGCGATACCGGATATTGCTTTTGCCGCGGTTGGGTCTGCGGGGCACACCTGGGCGTGGGGGGTTTTGGGGGGTATGCACCCCCCCAGAAACCAAAATACCCCCCAGAAATCAAAATACCCCCCAGAATTCAATTTTTGAAATTTTTTTTCGTTTTTTTTCGCAATTTTTTGATGCCAATGGATAGTGCTTGATGAGAAACGTCAAAAAATTGTGTTTTTATTGCCATACTACCATTTTTAAGGCTATTTTTCGACCTTCAAAAAAATCTTGCACCCCCAGAATTTTCTTGCTGCCCACGTATGGTCTGAGGTCGTGATTGAGCTTGTGTGTAAGGTTTTACTTGTGCTTGTGTTTGTGATTGTGAAAGCTGTTGCATTGAAACGTACCTTTGCCGGGACAATTGCGGATCTTGCCATCTGTGGCTCCTTTGGCTGGCACGCGCTTGTAATTTTGCAGCAACTTCTGCACAAACAAGCCTTTTTACTTGTTCTTTTTCCAAATTTTTCAACCGACACAATGCATGTTCGGATTTTGTGTCATAAAATTTATTTACTTTTTAACGATGCTTGTCTTCAGGCATCTGACGAATACCTGAGGCAACCGTGAGCAAGTCGGCACGACGCAAGCGCGTCACACGCCTCGGAAGCTTGGAAGTGAGATTTTCTCTGATCGCGCTGTTCAATAATCATGTGCGCTTTTTGCATTTCAATTTGTGCTTTTATGGACATATCGACTCCGGGCCTAGCAAGGTTCGCCAAAGATCCATGAGGATCTTGCAAAGAGGCCTGTTGTCTCTCCTTGCAAATTTTTTCCAGATCTCCTGCTAAATGGTGTTTTAGGTAAAAAGCCAATTTTTGGCAATTTCTAAATTGGTCTATTTGAACTGGAACCTCAATCGGTAGATCAATTTCTAACCAAATATCCAAAATTAAACTGTGCAATTCGGCCGGATTTTCAATCCGCTCAGTCACCTCCTGGAATTCCAGGAAAAGCATCCGTTGGCGACGGTGTGTAAGATTCGCCAAGGAAAGCTACGCGTAACATGTGACGCAGCTGTTCCACCATACGCCAACCTATGATGGCGTTGCCGTAGGCGTATGCGAAAAAAGTGGAACCTTCTATCCAGGAATTCCAAAAGCACTTGCATGTGCATCACATTGATCGATGAGAAAATAGGCATAAATCGGTATTCCGATTCATATTCAGCTTGAAATTCTCGGAATGTATCGAAAACATCGATCATTTGGTGCGTAGATATTAGCAATGGTGCTAAATGATCGGGTGCCGGGCACATACGGTGCGTCAAAAATTCCGGTCGGATTTGAAATGCTTGGCTTTCATTCACAACACTCGGTGGTTTGAGGTGTTGGTGAATCACCAAGTACTCCAATGGAACTTCATAAAGCATCATTCCGGTGGTAATGACAAACCAGTTGCGCCCAAAATATTTGTCTGGGTAAAATAGACATTGGAAAACACTCATTTGCGTAATGAAACAAGGCAATGGCCCACGTTCAACATCAGTCACGGGCTGTACAATAGTTGTCCAGACTAAGGGACGCTGAGGTGTTTCAGCTGAGGATGCGTAACTCAAGTGAGCTGCATAGACTTTATCAAAATGCACTTGGGCAATTTCTAGCTGCTGATCGTACAAACGCAATCCTTCAATTTCACCCAAATAGGTGCGCAAATCGTGCAAAACGTCAGGGACAATATAGCACGGCGCATCACGAGTCATGATTTTCGATCATTTGGAAAAAGTGTTGTATATAACGCGAGCGATTTTGCTCCCTTGCGTTTTCTTCTGCTGCTACGCGTTCACATATAGCTTGTACGTGCGGAGGAACTGCAACTTCCGCATTCAACGGTACACTTTGGATACCTTGTTGTTGTGTGCGCGCTACAGTCTCCGACGTACCAGTCATAGCCATAGGTATGTTAAAACGTGTACCAGCTAACGACAAGTTTAACAGGCCTTGTGGCACGTTTTGTGACGTGATTTGCTTGGGAACGCAACCTGCTGCACCTCTTGGGGCGGCAGCATGCATGAGGTCGCGGAGGCGAGCCTAAAATTTCCGACATTATAACATCAGGTCCAGGGTGGCGTTCTGCCCAATCCGACTGTGGTAGCCGTAAAGGCGGTAATGGCCCTGTACCCAAAAACGTGTGCAACAGCGCCGCGAGCGATTGCCACAATCGCTTGCGCTGCAATAGTGGCTCCTCCTGGCGCACTTAAAATACGCCCAGTTTTTGAGGGCGATAGATTCGCTTGTCTTTTGGCTTCAGAGTCCGATAGCGCAATTACTAAGCGCTTTGGTGATAAATCTGGCTGATCCATGGATACGGATTGTTCAATTCCAACCATAGGTGATTCAAATTGCATATCAGCTTGCAAAACAGTCGTAGAGGCTGGCGAAATAGTACTGATAACTTGAGTTACCAGTTGCTATGGTTGGGCCCGGTTGAAGACCAGCGTCGGCCTGCAACCACACATGGGCGTGGGGCGGGGGGGGGTCTGACCCCCAGAAACCAAAAGGCCCCCCCCCAGAAATCAAAAGACCCCCCCCGAAATCAATTTTTGAAAATTTTTTCGTTTTTTCCACCATTTGATGCCAATGGATAGTGCTTGATGAGAAACGTCGAAAAATGGTGTTTTTATCGCCATATCGCCATTTTTAAGGCCATTTTTTGACCTTCAAAAATCTTGGACCCCCAGAATTTTTTTGCTGCCACGTATGCCTGCAACTTGCAAATGGCTAAATTGGGATTTTCCTATATGTTGTCATGCGACAGCATATCCGCTACAGAGGTAACGGTGGTAGCCGCGGCTATGGCCGCTACTGGCGGCAGAGCCAACGTATAGAAATTGTATGGCGAGGTAAACTCTTTGCCGTCTGAATCAACAGTGACTTCAGTTGCCGAGCTGGTCGACTGGCCCCGTGAAGGCGTGCGAGACAATGGGACACGCCGTCCTGTTTTCGGTTCGGCTCTTTTAACAAATAGTTCATCGCCTTTAAAAGAAAATGGTAATGGCTTTTGTCTTCCGTAAGCCGATTATTTTGTGAACAGCCTTCTATCAATATAAACATTGGTGACTAAAACAGTTTGGAGAATTTTCCGCTTTGGCACACGAGGGGTAGCCAACGGATATCGTCCAAAAGTTTTGTCCCACCAGAGCTCTTGTTCATTTACGCGTTTGCAATGGATTTTAGCATCATCTTCTATTTGTATACTGAATTAATTTTGCGCTTAATGCTTCTAATTTATCAACGCGCTGCTCATCATTTTGCGGCAATGGGTCTGGATAATCCAACCCCCGTTCCGTAGCCATATCTATCAATACCGTACGGAACTCAACTAGGGTCGCAGGATCGCGCCTGTCGAGTGTGAATTGGCGACCAGCTGACTCCGGGAGCGCCTCTTTGCATGGGACACCCTCGTCAGCCATGGGTCTGCAAAAGGGAAAACGTCAGATAATGGTACTGCATGTGCTGTTTTAGAGCCATTTAATAAACGTACTGGCGCGCAGTCCTTAGCTTTTTGCTCCCTGCCCGATAAGTCCTCAAAACTTATCACTACTGCCGGGGTGAGAGGGCAATGTGGTAGTTTTACCAAAACAAAATCGCCAGGGACATATGCGTGCTTTTCGACAATTAGATCCGAGTACGGTAGTTTAGGCTCAGGTAAAAGTCTATTCCGATGAACGTGATGAGTAATTAAAGGATTATAGACATAAGCAATTTTTGCAGTTTCTGGAGTAGGTAATTCGATAATTCGATAAGGACCAACACGTTTAGGTGATAATTTACCGATTTCAGGTTGGATTACTGAGGTATTATTGAGATAAACGATATCCGAGACAGAAAAATTAGTTGCGGTTACAGATTTGTCATATTGAGATTTTTGCTGCTTACGCGCTTGAGCTAAATTCTTAGACGCGATTTCATGTAGATCTTGTAAAGTCAGCTTTAAATCAATGACATATTTTTCCGCAACGGGTGGTAAATTCGGATTTATTGCAAAGTCATTTATAAGTAGAGTGTCGAGAGGAAACGCTGGTTCGCGACCATATAGCATTTCAAAAGGAGAGATGTTAGTTGATGATTGAGGAGTCGCACGATACGCGAATAACGCAAATGGTAAAAATTGCTCCCAATCATACTGGGATCGCGCGCTCAATTTAGACAAACCATCAATTAAGGTGCGATTATAGCGTTCCACAAGCCCATCACACTGAGGGTGATATGGGGTCGTAAATATTTTTTGAACATTTAATAGTTTACAAACTTCCGAAATTAGGGTAGATGTAAAATTTGAACCCTGATCTGTCAAAAACTTTTTGGGAACTCCATAACGTGGGATAATTTCTCTTAGCAACAAATTTGCAATTGTTGTTGCTTTTATATCAGAAACAGCAAAAGCTTCCACGTATTTGGTAAAATAGTCCATAAAAACTACGATTTGGTCATTTCCGGAGGGGGATCGCGGCATATGCAAGCAATCACACGCAATAAGTTCAAAAGGCGCGGAAACTTTGATTGGTTGCAAAGGAACAGATGTGGAATTTAATGCGACCTTACGTTGTAAGCACACATCACAATTCCTGACACCACGCGATCACATCATTCTCCATGCGCGGCCACCAATAACGCATTTGTATGGCGGGCAAAATTTTGCGCGATGAAAAATGAGCTCCGAATATAGAGTCATGAAATTCGGTTAATATAAAACGACGCAATGATTTTGGTATAACGATTTGATGAACGATAGTTGGCGAACGTTTAGGTTGGAAACGACAAAAAAGAACATCGTTTACGAGAAAAAATTTGTCACAATATTTTTTCGTTGTTAAATCATTCAACGCGATGCGAATTTTATGTAGTTCGTCATCAGCACGTTGCTCTGCGAGTAAGCGCGCAGGTGTTAGCATTTCAGCTTTTTCTGCATCAGTAAGTTGAATGCGTTCGCGAAATGTAGGCGGTTTAGAATTGGTAGGGTCAATTGGCGCAGTAGGGTTATTAATTTGAGCATTAGGATTATTAGTTTGTGCATTAGGCGCATTATCGCGCGATCAGTCAGGTGGAACTGATTCGTCATCGGATTCAGAATCTTCCGAGTCTAAATTTGCGATATTAACGACATTTTTGCGCTTGAGTTTATATTTACGCTCTGCATGATCGTATTTTGGATGTCGTGATAGAAGATCCGCTGCGCAGTTATATGCACCAGGAACGTATACAATATCATATTCATACTCTTGTAATTTGAGACCCCAACGGCGTAAACGACTCGATGGGTCTTTTACATTTACTAGCCAAGTTAATGCTTGATGATCGGTTTCTGACAATGAATTTTTTACCGTATAGATAGTGTCAATAATGCTTGATGGCCCACACCACTGCTAGCGCTTCTTTCTCCGATGTAGCATAATTACATTTGGCAGAATTTAGCACGCGACTAGCGTAGCTAAGAATAAAACGACTTTTTGATGGTAAGTGTTTTTGAGTCAAAATAGCACCTAACGCATAATTGCTTGCGTCAGTTGTTAAGACAAATTGGTGCTCGTCGTCAAATTTTGGTAATTGTAAAATAGGTGGGGACGTAAATGCTTTTTTAAGAAGCTCAAAAGCAGTTTGGTGTTCGGCCTTCCAGCAAAATTCAACATCTTTGCAAAGAAGATGGAATAACGGTTTAGCAATTTTAGCGAGATCTTTAACGAATTTCTTAAACCATTGGACTAAACCAAGGAATTTCTGCAAAGATTTAACGGTTTTTGGTACTGGGAAACGCGACTAAATCTGCAACTTTAGACATGTCAGGAGCGATGCCCAATGAACTTATGCTATGGCCAAGAAATTTTACTTCCGCATGAGCGAGATGGCATTTATCAGGCTTTACTCGTAAGTTTGCGTTTTTTAGAGCAATGAAAACATTTTCAAGATCTTTCAAATGTTCTTTAAAAGTGCGCAAAAAATGATTATATCATCGATATAAACAAGGCAAGATTTCCAATTTAGACCGGCGAGCACAAGCTCCATTAGCCTTTGGAAATCTGCAGGCGCATTTTTCAAGCCAAAAGGTAAAACTTCAAATTCGTAATGGCCAACAGGGCATATAAATGCAGTTTTTTCGCGAGATTTATTGTTGAGAGGAATTTGCCAGTAACCGGATTTTAGATCTAACATGCTAAAATATGCGGCAGAGCCTAAGGTATCGAAATAATCGTCTAGTTGAGGAAGAGGGTAAACTTGCATTTTAGTTACATCATTTAAACGACGATAATTGACAACAGGTCTTAGGGAACCGTCCTTTTTTCCTATGAGAAATAATGGACTTGCCCATGGACTGGTTGTAGGTCGAATAATTTTATCCGCAAGCATTTCATTTATGATTTTTTGCATAGATTCTCTTCTAGAATGCTCAACACAATAAGTTTTTCCAACAACGGGCGGATTATCCCCTGTATCAATATGATGTTTCATCAAGGGGTACGTCCAAGAGGCTCATTTTTTAAAGCAAAAATAGAGTCGTATTTTAAGCAAAGTTCACGAATTTGTTGCTGTTGCCGAGAATCAACGGCGGAGCCGTTTAAAGCTTTATTTATTGATGCAAAAAGCTCAGGTGTCCTATCATCAAAATTTGAGATATGGGACACGACTTCGGCGTCAGAAGTTAAAGAACCTATTATATCACCAGAATCGATGCGAATTGGCGCTTTAGAGATGTTACAAACGCGAACAGGAATAACTGGTTGCGAAGCATCGACTATAGATGGAGCAACAAAAAGTGAAGTTTCTTCCATGAAATCGGGATTTGGTTCAAATAAGGCAAAATCAATATCGCAAGAACCATGACTTATATAGCCAGGTGTAATTAATTCATGCCGAGGTTGTATGATTACAGGCTCAGGTAGCGAAACATGCACACACACGACACCAGAGGTAGTCGTGTTGGGTTTTGCGCAAAATTGCAATTTTTCATGTGATGACAATAGATTAATTTTTATGCCATTTATGAAAGCACAACGCTCAATAGGATTAACCCACATGAGTGCGGATTCGCAAAAAATATATCCCAAGAGCATGTCTTCCGGCAAGTGATCAATTATAGCTACCGTAGTAGAGATAGATTGTTCCGGCAATAGTGAAAGTCATATTTACTTTATATCGAACAACTGCGGTTATTTCTGCCTACGCCATGCACAACTTGTGAGACTTGTTTAAGTGGTAAGTTAAAACCAAGACGTAAAAATGCAGACATGGTCATCATGGTGATCTGTGAACCCGTATCTATAATAGCAGGTACGTCTACGAGTAGTATGCCCTGCCACCCTGGGGGCAGTTCCGGAACTTTGTAATTCCGGAACTTAGAAGTTCCGGAAGTTGCTATGCTGTAGCATAGGCAGAGGCGGCCAACAGCAGGAAAATGGGGGTAAAAACGTGCGCCCTGGCCTGGGGAGGGTGCGCCCTGCCCCATGTTATAGTGTAGGAGGGGAGAGGTGCGCCCTGAGTGCGCTCTGGGTTGGGAATGGGGTAAATAAGCCTACGGGGATCGTGTCATAAGCCTAAGAGGAGCAGTCCTTGGATAGTTCGGGAACTTGAAGTTCGGGAACTATGTAAGCCTAAGGGGAGCCAGCTGCTCTCCACACGGTGCAAAAAAAGAAATAAATTTGCTTGGATTTCTCGAATATATGTAGCTGCTAAAACCATGTGAGATGGGTTTTAATGCGACTACAGCGCCGTCTTTTTCATAAGTATGAGTCATGATTGTTCCTGAACTTTAAGTTCGGGAACTTTGTGAAAAGGTGTCCCAAAAGTGCCGCAAAGGCCTAGAAGTGGCGCATAAGCGCCGCCAATGCCCATAAGCGCCGCCAAGGTCCAAAAAGGGTCTATAAGCGCCGCTATAAGCGCTACTGACTGTTCTGGGGCATTTTTGTAATTAGATCATAATGATGATTATTAGCAGCATGCAAATGAATGACTTTATCGGCAGTAGGTCCTTGAAAAAACAAAATATTGTTATAATATACTTTTATTTGGTAGTCGGGCACTAGAACGTTTTGAATTTTTCTTACAGCTTCAAGACCATATTTTTCTTCATTGATATTAATATTAGCCTTTTGCATTAAATCTAAAGCTAGCTGTTTTTGCAGAGTGTGCCGCGCCTTGTCACCTTTTCGAATAGATTCCCATTTAGGGCTACTGTCTAGTTTTGCTATTCCTGTTACAATAGCTCTAGCAAGCGATAAATTATCCTTAGAACTGATTCTTATGTATGCTCCTCCATTTTTGCAAAACTCGCTCACATCACATTCTACACCAAAACCTATTTGTGGTCTTTTATCAACAAGAACTACTTTAAACTCCATGTCCTCATCGAAACAAAACTCATTTTTGGACTGAGACACATTTTCTATGATACTCAAAACCTTATCGGCATTTAAGTACTGGCGCTCGGTGAATGGTACTAATACGGGAGCATAAAGGCTACGTTGTCTGATCTCAATGCCTACCATACTGTCGGGAGGGCAGCCATGTAACATCTTGTTAATGGCTTCCTCAAAAATCTGATCGAAAATCTCAAAGAGATTAGGGCAATCATGAAGATTCTTAAAACGCAACAAAAATGCCTTAGCAGTTGTCCTAAATCTGCGGACAGAAATGCTCGGGAGTTCATGTATATCAAAGTAATGATTTAGATCCATTTTTAAGTAAAATTATATGAATAAGTACCCCTATTTATAGACAAAAACTTATAAATACTAAAATATTTTTCAATTAGAAATTAAAAATGGAGGAAATTCAGGAAATCAAAAAGCGTTCATTCGTGGACACGGAAAGGAAACCGTATGGGAGGTCAATAAAGCCGCCCATTGAGATATGTGGTCGTAATATGGAGAGGCCCATGTACCCCTTGATGATTCAACTTTGTTATTTTTGCCAAAAAGCATCGTGTGAACGAGAATTTTTCGAAACTAATGGGGGTCGATGGTACATTAATATTCAGATGTGCCCTAGATGTGGGGAATATAATAGAGCAGCGCAGGAGGCTGGAACTAAAGTGCTCAAACGGTATGCAGCAGAAGCGGCCGAAGAACTAAAAGCTAAAATGGCTCAAGAAAAAAGTCTATAAATATGAACCCACTAGCATAATTTCAATAATCTCTTAAAAACATGGCTTCCCCCGGAGAGCTTACCTACCAGCAATTTATCGTTAAACTTGTTGAAAAAGCGTGTAAACGGTTTGTCACAAATCGTGATGTTCATAGTATAGGTGCGTTTTTCTGGAGAATTGTTAATGATGAGTTTAAGGAGCAAAGAAAAGAAGAGCTCAAACGCGACGCGTTTTGGCAGTTTGCGTTAGACTTGAAGGATTGTATTCTGGAAAAGAAAATGGAACAGCTGTTCAGCATATGGCAACAGTTCAATTCAAACGGCAAGAACCTGTTTGAAAATATGTACGATAATTGTATCTGGTACAACGTAAATTGTCTTATATAGCTCCCCTTTATAAATAGTAATGTAGTTTTCTCATAAAAAATGGATAAAACATTGAAAAAATTGTATTATAACCCAAAAACCGGGTATACTAGTGCTGCTCAGCTTTACACTCGTGTAAAAAAGCTGCGCCCTAAAGCAAAATTTAAAGATGTAAAAGCGTGGTTAGAAAAACAGCCTACTTATACCTTACACAAACCTGCATTAAGAAAATATTCACGGAACAGGGTTCTAGTGAGCAGCATTGATGAGCAGTGGCAAGCTGATTTGGTTGATCTTCAATCACTAGCTAAGCACAATGATGGCTACAAGTACCTATTGAACTGTATAGACATTTTCTCAAAGTGTGCATGGTCTATACCCTTGAAAAGCAAGTATTCTAATGATATTGCTGAGGCTTTTAAGCATATTTTTGCACTGTCAAAGCGCAAACCATATAAATTGCAGACTGATGCAGGAAAAGAATTCGTGAACAAGGAATTTCAGAAATTTTTGAAATCTGAATCTGTCGACTTTTTTGTTACTAAAAGTGAAATGAAAGCATCGGTAGTAGAGCGATTTAATCGAACGTTAAAAGAAAAGATGTGGCGCTACTTTACTAAAAAGAATACGTACAGGTATATTGATGTCTTAGACAATCTTATGTATAATTATAATCATTCGATGCATAGAACTATAGGTACATTTCCGGCGAACGTATCATCAAAAAATGAGCAAGAAATTTTAAATAAAGCCTTTCGCATTACAAAAAAAGATACAGTATTTAGATTTGATGTTGGCGATAAAGTAAGGTTGAGTAAAGTTAAGCGCACTTTTGAAAAAGGATATTGGCCAAATTGGACCGAAGAATTTTTTATTATTAAAGAGAGGTACGCTAGAACCCCACCAGTTTATATTTTAGAGGACCAAAAGGGCGAAAAATTGGAAGGTATTTTCTACGAACCAGAATTGCAAAAAATCAATGTTCTGACAGATGATTTATTCATTGTTGAAAAGGTTCTAAAAACTCGAAAACGTGGCAACAAAACTGATTATTTTGTTCGATGGAGAGGTTACCCGCCCAAATTTGATTCTTGGGTCCCTGATCTGATAAACGTATAGTGAGCGCCATTTTAGCTGGGGAAATGCTTACAAAAAGACAAATATGCACACAAGACTCAGTTTTATTTTGCAAAGTTTTGAAACTTTTTTGCATAGTTTGGGAAATTTCTTGCAGACTTTAGAAAATTTCTTGTAAAGTTTAGAAAATTTCTTGTAAAGTTTGACAAAATTTCTACATGCTTAAGCATAGGAAGTTTGCAGAGTTTGGAAATTTTCTTGCAGAGTTTGGAAAATTTCCTGCAGACTTTAGAAAATTTCTTGCAAAATTACTCAGTCGATGCGGCATTGTTGAAGCATTGATTCAACTATTTTATGTGCTATATGCAATTCATGTTCTCTTTTTGCACCCGTGAGAATCATTTTTCCACTTGTAAACAGTAAAAACGTTACATTTCTGAATTTGTATATTAGCCCAGGAAACAGTTCTACTTCATACATGCATTTTCTTTTAACCAACTCATAAAATTTGCAAAGATTTATGCGAAATCCTAAATCAGCAGAGCCTACAAACAGCTGAGGCTGTATTTTTAGGTAACAGGCTTGTGCATTTATTAGCTCTATAAAATGTTTTATTGCATTTTCGCCATCTTTAACTTTTTTAGCTCCTACGCATACTATTTTACCTGACTTGAATATCAATAATGTAGCATGAGGTGGTCGATATATGATACCTGGAAATTTCTGAGGGTTATATTGTGCAGTATTTGGTAATTTTGCATATATCTCATCTAGATCAAGTGTGTCTTTAAGTGCTGCAGTGAGCACTATGTTCTGTATAGTAACCATTTTCTATATATACCCACCTGTTTCTTAATACATATTTATAAACCATGATTTTTCAACACCCTTTTTACTTCCCTTGTTTCTGGGCCAACAAAGTCTGGCAAGACAACTTTTGTCAGGCAATTATTAGAAAACAGAGCACACTTGTTTGATACAAAAATTAAAAAGATTTGGTGGTGCTTTGCCGAAAATCAGCCACTGTATAGGGAAATGCAAGATGTTTCATTTATAGAAGGGTTTCCTCATTTAAGTTATTTAAAAAGTTTAGTCCAATGCCGCAACTTTTGATATTAGATGATCTAATGCAAGAAGGCAAGAGGGCAATGTTCAAATTGTACAGCTTTTAACAAGGAGATGTCATCATTGGAATATTAGCATCATTCACATTGTTCAAAATGTGTTCTTTGAAGGCCTCAGAACTTCACGCATAAACTCTGATTATATAGTCTTATTTAAAAACCCTGCCGATCACACCTGGGCGTGGGGGGGGGGGGTTTGGGGGGTATGCACCCCCAGAAACCAAAATACCCCCCCCCCAGAAATCAAAATACCCCCCAGAATTCAATTTTTGAAAATTTTTTCGTTTTTTTCGCAATTTTTTGATGCCAATGGATAGTGCTTGATGAGAACCGTCGAAAAATGGTGTTTTTATCGCCATACCACCATTTTTAAGGCCATTTTTCGACCTTCAAAAAAATCTTGCACCCCCCAGAATTTTCTTGCTGCCCACGTATGCTGCCAATCAATTACAGTCACAAATTTTGTCTCGCCAACTTTATCCAACAAATTCCAAATATTTCCTAGAAGCTTATTCTGATGCTACCTCTCAGCCACATGGCTATCTCTTGATAGATCTCACCCAAAATGCTAGAGATGAATTAAGACTTAAAACAAACATATTTAGCAAGCATCTGACTGTTTATGTAAAAAAATCTATAAATACTAATAATGACGGTGTAACCAATAAAAATGGGTAAAGAACAATTAAAACGCGATATTGTGTGCTTACACCTTCTGAGTCGAGCAAGAAAACCTCAAAGGGAGTCAATTATAAATACTGCCAGTAAAGATCAAATACTTTGTCTCTGTGACTGTGCAAGCAATTTTTTAAATGGTAACATTCTTTTTCCGAAAAAGATATAAACAAACTTCGGAGATATGAAAATCAAATAAGACGTCTGGCAAATAATAAACAAATCAGTACAAAAGAAAGAAAAATATTATAGTACAGGACGGTGGTTTTCTTCCTCTTTTGTTAACTCCGATACTTACAATTGCAGGCAGTCTTTTAGCTGATGCAATAACAGGTAGAAAATGAAACATACTGAAAAAATGATTCTTATACCCGCTGAAATCCAGCGAGCGGACTAAACCTATTGATGTTGTGCTAGAGTCCTTGGATAATGAGATGCAGAAAGTGTTGAACAGCAAAAATATACCATCTGATTTAAAACTTATAAAATATAATCAGATACTTGGCAAATTTAAGCGATTGCATGAACAGAAACAGGAACCGTACAAAGCCAATATAATTGAACATACAAAAGATGTACTTAGCAATGATGAAATACTAACTGCTATGCCAAAAAATCAAATTCCAAAGGCTAAAATGCTTCTCCACTATATTCGTACAAACCCTTTTATTGAAATAGAGTCTGATGGTGAGCTTGTTATAGATGGGCAAAAAATTGAAGGCTCAAACATTACAGATTTAGTTAATGATTTAGCACGTGAGCGTACGAAAATAAGCAGACATCCTGGTACAAAGGAATTGCTGAAAGTGTTGAACCGCACAAATGTCCCGCTGGAAAGTATTGGAAATAGACAAGGTAGGGAGATTTTTGCCACAGGTGATGACTTTGACTGGGACGAAAGTCTATAAATACTTTTCTCTCACTATTTTTTAGAAAAATTACAAAAATGCATGTTCAATTTACTCCCGACAATTACAACATTTGGCTGGAATATTATACAGGGCAGGCTGCCCAAACTGGTTATGGATTGGATGGGTTCAAGGGTATCCCATACCAGCAAGGTGGTGGTCTTGGCAGCTTTTTCCGCTCCCTATTCAGAATGGCCGTCCCTGTTTTGCAATCTATTGGTAAGCACGTTGGAAAACATGCTTTAGTTGCAGGTTCAAATATAGCATCCGATTTGGCCCAGGGAAAACCTCTTTTTGAATCTACTAAAAAGCACTCAAAGCGAGAAGCCGCCCAACTTTTTGATGAAGCATCTCAAGCTATGCAGCATGGAGAGGGTCTTGGTAGTCGCCCAAAGTCTATAAATACTAATGCACTTGATGCGTTTTCTAAAAAACATGGCTCTCATAGACGTAAAATCTATTCCGAATACTAAAACTGAGTTAGACCTTTTCATGGTCCCTCCTACCCAAGTGGTAGTAAAGCGCGGCTTTTGGCATGAAATACAACCAACGCATCCCATAACTAATGAGGGACCATATGAATTTAGAATACCTCCCGATCCTCATTACCTTCAGCTAAATAAAAATTACATTTATATGCTATTAAGAATTAAAAAACCAACAGTCGCTGCAGGATCAGTAGTACCTGACTATGCACCTATCAATCTTATTAGTAAAACTTTTTTCAAGCAAGTGAAATGTTTTCTAGGAGGCCGCTTAGTCTTTGATAGCTCTGATAAATATGCATATAGATCATACTTTGAAACTGAATTAAACTACGGGTATGATGCAAAGCACTCACACTTACAGGCAGCATTATATTATCATGATGGTGGCACTAATGTTGACACAAAAGATAGTGAATCATTCAAAAAGCGAGCTGCTATGTTTAAAGATGAAAATTTTGTAGAAGTTGCGGCTCCACTTCATATTGATATGTTCTTGCAAGATAGGTATTTAGTCAATTTTACCGATTTTCGCTTAGAATTACACAGAAATAGTAATGCATTTGCTTTGCAGTGTTTTGAGGATGTTAACTTAGACTTGAAAGTCTCTCAAATGAAATTTTTTGTTCGAAAAGTTGAGGTTTTGGACACAGTAAATTTAGCTCTAGAGCAAACAATGCTTTCATACACAGCCAAATATCCTTCCTATAAGGCGCGTAGCTATCACTAACTTGCATATATCAAACCCTGCTAGGGAAACGCCAAATTATACATTGTTCACTGGTCAGCTACCTAGACGTATTGTATTTGCTTGTGTTGAAGGCAGTGCTTATCGAGGCAATCTAGCAAAATCGCCTTTCAACTTCAAACCTTTCAGCATATATGATGCAAAAGTAACGTGTGGGGGTATAACCTACCCTGCTTACCCACTTGGCATTGCATTCAAACATGATAGGTACTTGCAAGCCTATAATCAAATGTATGATGCACTCGATATAGGTCGTGAAGGTAATTTCATTAGCAGAGATGAATTTAAAACAAGTCACTGCTTTTTTGTATTCGACTTGACTCCCGATGCAGATGATGGAGGGCATTGGGATCTTGCTCATGAAGGAACAACAAGCATAACTGTAAGGTTTGCTGATAATTTGCCTGATTCTGGCATAGAAATCATTATATATGCTGAATTTGATAATTTAATAATGATTGATAAAAATCGAAACACATTTCATGACTATAGTGCTTAAACATGAATACCATTGAAATATTCAAAATTCTTGAACATAATATCAAAATGAATATATTTTTAGGTGTTTTTCCATTAGATCGATTGCCACCTATAAAAAACTATCCTGCAGCTCTAGTGGTTAATTTGGACAATAGCAATGAGCCTGGCTCACACTGGGTTGCTTTGTATTTTGTAAGCAAAAAACACTGTGACTTTTATGATAGCTACGGCTTAGAGCCACCTGCGCAGTTGAAGCTTTACATTTCTAATAATGCTCTCATGTATACATACAATAATGTCCAAACACAAGGAATTTTTTCCATTAGTTACGGTCATATGTGCATCTACTTTCTGATCTACAGGAGTAATGATATTCCCTTCAAAAATATTGTTTTGTCCATGCTGACAGAAAAAATTTATAAATACTTTGATAAGCTTAAATTATAAAAAATGGATACTAAACAGTTTTATCTAACGCTTCCGAGCAATTCGCAGCAATCAAATACTGCAGCCACATTTCTTACCAATCTGCCTAGACAAATTGTATTGAATGGTGAGTGGGAGGTTGGTTTAGTAGAAATAACTTATGCAAATACATGGCACAATGTTTCCGAGGAGCAGAATATGATACAATTTTATGATATAAAAAACAATGTGCGACAAAAATTGCTTATTCCTCGAGCAAGATATTTAAATATACATGACCTCATTCAAACTATAACCAATGGTTTAAAAACGGTCAGTTTGAAAGAAAAATTTGAATACACAGAGTACCTAAAGTTCAAATACAATGAAAATAAGAAATTTTGTCACATAGTAATTAACACTGCATACATTAAAAGCTTAAAGCTAACGAATCATTTGATGTATATGTTGGGATTTCTTAGATAGTCAGCTTAAAAATGTAAATTATACTCTTGCACAAGAAGTGACCATAGCTGCCCACCATTCACCCGATATGCTAGGCGGAATGCATAACTTTTACGTATATTGCGATATAGTTGAGCCTCAAATCGTTGGAAACGTTTTCGCGCAACTTTTGCAGGTTGTGAATATAGAAGGAAAATATATGGATATTGTTAATCACGCATATATTAGCCCGCATTATATACCTGTGCTCAAAAAATCATTCAATACCATTGAAGTGAACATTAAAAGTGATCAAGATCTGCCCGTACCTTTTGAATTTGGCAAGACTATCGTAAAATTGCATTTCAGACGACAGTAGATTATAAATAGAAGCAGTGCTGCTTACATTAGAAAAGATGATTTTCTTGTTAGTGCTCTTACGTTTTACATATGGGCTTGATCCATATTGTGATCATTATGTAAATGAGTCTACCATAGTTTGTCATAATTTAGCAGACTATAATAGGCTACCTAGATCCGTTCAAAACATAATCTTGAAAGAAAGCTGTGATTTTCAAGTTTCCGATTGGAAAAATTTAACAACATGCCTGCCAAAACTCGAGTCTATGAAATTTGAGCCTGCGTGTAAAACCTGTATGAAAATTGATGAAAATTTTCGAGGAATTAATATTGAAGGAAGGTGCCTAGAAAGCAATGTAAAATGTGTGCATAAAGAAGAACTCGGTGCGATTTCTAATGAACTTTTAAGCTGTATCGCCATTTTAGTCACTCTGACCATTCTTTACATCATTCGCTTCATAAAAAACGAAATTTTACAACATTTTACTTTACGAAAAGGCAATCCTAAATCTGTCAACATAGCTATATAGAGCTAACCAAATAAAAGTTTATTATTTTGCAGTGAGACAGTCAGTAGCGCTTATAGCGGCGCTTATAGACCCTTTTTGGACCTTGGCGGCGCTTATGGGCATTGGCGGCGCTTATGCGCCACTTCTAGGCCTTTGCGGCACTTTTGGGACACCTTTTCACAAAGTTCCCGAACTTAAAGTTCAGGAACAATCATGACTCATACTTATGAAAAAGACGGCGCTGTAGTCGCATTAAAACCCATCTCACATGGTTTTAGCAGCTACATATATTCGAGAAATCCAAGCAAATTTATTTCTTTTTTTGCACCGTGTGGGGAGCAGCTGGCTCCCCTTAGGCTTACATAGTTCCCGAACTTCAAGTTCCCGAACTACCCAAGGACTGCTCCTCTTAGGCTTATGACACAATCCCCTTAGGCTTATTTACCCCATTCCCAACCCAGGGCGCACTCAGGGCGCACCTCTCCCCTCCTACACTATAACATGGGGCAGGGCGCACCCTCCCCGGGCCAGGGCGCACGTTTTTACCCCCATTTTCCTGCTGTTGGCCGCCTCTGCCTATGCTACAGCATAGGCAACTTCCGGAACTTCTAAGTTCCGGAATTACAAAGTTCCGGAACTGCCCCCCACGAGTGACAGGGTATACTACTACTACATGAACTTTAACAAGAATGGTGGGCAAATTTGTCCCAGCATGGCTTACGATTGGAATATTTGGATCAATGGTTTTAATTGAAGGCGCATTTATTTTTTTGTACGACGTGAGACGACGTGTAAGCGCTCATACTTTTTGAGGAATTCTTGTGATGCAAAAAGGTTAGAACGCTCGCTAGTTTCTATCCCTTTTGCAGTAACTGTGTTTACATCATTAGTGGATGTAAGGGTTGGCTGCAGTGGGGGTAAATTTACGGAGGGTTGGTTATCCGCAGTATATGTGACGTATGGGCGATTAAAACCATTATCATTACGATAGTTCAAATTGTAATAAGTTCCACGCTGTTTGTTAGGAAATTATACAAGAGGTGCGTTTTGTCGCGACTGATTTGCATAGCAATTATTGTAACGCAAAGTTTGATAATTGGCACGCAAATTTTGGTGATAATCACTACAATTTTGCCTAAAATTCGGTCGTGTTTGTTTAGATTCAAAGCGATTATCATTATTCGCATAATTTGATGAGCGATGTTGACTAGAATTACGAAATCGTGATTGCAAACAATGTCAATTTTGCGAATTCGAACGCGATGGCAAACAATTTCGGTGCAAAAAAGAATGCAACTGGCTACGATTGCGAGCCATAGAATTGCTATTATTCCGATCAGACTGGGTATTACGATTATTATTAGACGTTTCTTGTCTCTGACGCATAAAACATTCCTCATATATATGACCTATGCGTTTGCAAAAGGTACAATATTTACAAGAAGAATTTTCTGGCTTTTCAGCACGCGACTAGCAATGAAACGTTTTATGACACAAACAATCTGACTAATTTTGGTTAGACACACAAGGTGTATCTTTAGGTATTGCGCTTCCTACAGGAGCGGCTGTCACCAATACATACGGTGTTAATGCTTTTTTATCCTCAAATTCCTTATTAGCGAATTCAGCATTTAGCACATTATCCAAAAATTCAGCCGATGATGCTCTAGGTTTTTTTGTGATATGCCTCTTTGAAATGTGCGGTAATAAACCTTCCTTTAATTGATGTTGCAACAAATGATTAAAATGATGCTAGTCGACTTCAACGTAAGGATCAGCCTTTATTAACTCTTCGCGAAGCATGAGATAATAAGCTTTAACCGATTTGTTAGGCTGCTGCTTATGTGTCAAAAAATGATTAAAGAGCGTTCCGGCGTCCATTGGACAACATTCCGCTATTTACGCTTGTTTCGTTTTTGAATAAGATTGTTCAATGTCAGCAGGTAACGAGCAGTATAAGAGTTAAGCATAGGGATCGAAAAATCCTATCAAAAATTTCAAGTGATCAGCTTTATTGATATCATAGGTATCAGCAAGTGACTCAAATTCTGCAAAATATGCTCGTATATCAGTTTTATCCCCATCAAAAAATTTTTTATTTGCATTGAAATTTGCATTTGTGCCAAAAAGGGTCCGCAATTCAAGGAATCAGCGAGATGAAATTTACCACGCGAGCTTTTGGATGAAGAATCCGAATTATGACAATGACGCCGCTGGACGCTGATTTACTTCTGCAACGAAGCAACGACTGTGTGGACGATCATAGCTACTCAACGAGCTTTTGTCACAAAATCTTACATGACGTCTCTTAGTAGATGACTCAGGCAAAGGCGCAGATTCATTTTGGAAATTTCCAGGTTCATTATTTAAGCCTGATAAGTTTATCTCTAAAGGCTGCATTTCGATATTTGAGGAATGCAAAATAGGGTTATGAGGCGGTATTTCGAGATTCGCAGGATTTGGTACATAATTGTTCAAAGGTATTTCACCTTGAGGCGGAAAATATTGCAGCGGTGGTGGATTTAAACGCTTCTGTGAGTTCGCATTTGAAGAATTAGGTACGAAAGAAGGTGCATTACGATTTAAAGACAGCTAACGGCCGAGATCGCGATGTCTGCTAAATTGATACCGACGGCTGTGAAATCGTAGGTATATTTTCCAAAAAACCCAAGTTTTGCACTGGTTGCAAACCCGTGTTTGAAGGATTTTGTGATAAATTAGATGTTTCAGGTGCGCAATTTGTACAACTTTGAGCGATAGTTACTGGAACAATTTCTGAAGGTGATTGAGAATTAGATGTGTGGTTGCCAGTGGACAACAACGAAGATGCACAATGCGTACTTTCCGCACAATTCGCATTTTGCGCATTAAATTCAGAAAAATTTTCGCTGTCGATAGAGTGGTTAACGTGCTCAGACAGATTACTTTTGATGCGATTCGAAACTGGTTTAGGCTTTAGCAATGTGCTTAACTCCATACACAGATCCGAAAATTGCATATGAATAGCTTGTAGTACTTTTAAAATAAGATTATTAGTCACATTAGCACTAGCGCAAGCATTGTCAGCATTTCTGCTTTGACTATTATTACTTTCTACGTCAGAATCAGCATTATCTGGTTCCAAACTGGTTTCAGGATTATTTGCCGTGTTAAGTGTAGCAGTATTATCGATAATCGTATTGTTTGATGAATTATCGATATTAGGATCCGAAGTTTGATTAATGCGTGATTGCATAGTAGCCAATAACACTTCGTTGTCAGACAGTGTATTGCTCGCGGCATTTAGTGACACAGGTAATTGATCATTATTCACATTACTATTTGCGTCTTTCTTGTTCGTGTCATTACTCGCATTATTACTCGCGCTATTAGAGTCAACAATCGCGGTGGGTAATTGGCGAGATGAAGTAGGTGGAGAAGAAAGTTTTTTCAATTTAGCGGGCGGTGTCCGCAAAACCTTTTTTCCAGCCATTTTTAGGTATCAAAAACGTCCAAAAGTATGACTTTGGGTAAGAAAAATTTCAGTACGTCAAAATTTGGCAACAATGTAAATGTTTCGAATTAGGCCTTTTTCGTTTTGAAAAACAGGTTTTTCACGTAAATAGTATTTGCTTACGTAAAGCAATATATACCTGACGTGAAATGAGCAAAAGTAGGTAGGACTAATCCTAAGGTGCAAAAGAATGTACGTGGTAAAAATTTGTTGTCAAGAGAGAAAAATGATAAATCGTCGCCAGAGGGTAGACGTTTATAGAAAAATGCGAGCATCATAGCTGCCTTTGTTGCTAGAGAGTCAACGGAAATAGAAAAATAACAATGACTTTACCACAATACACAAAATCTTTACCACGGACGCTTACTTAAAATGCGCACTGCCACGATCGCGGTCGATACTACAACAAAGGTGAACGAAACGTTACACATATTTAGATGGCCAAAAATAATGATTTTTGGAAACGAAAAATAAATTTAAGATGACTGATCAGTTTGGCTTAGTGTTGGCAAAGTTAGTAAAATATGATAGAAGTAGGGTTAGGATTCACCCCATTCCAAAAAAGTTAATAGGGTTAGAGTTAACTCTAACCCTATTCCTTAAAAGGGGTTAACCCGTTTTAAAAGGGTTATTTATGTGATGAACAAAGCACGCTTTTTGGCACTCGAAAAATTTGATTCAAAATAGACTGGACTTTTAAATTGTGCATCTTTATTGCAGTTGCTTTAAAGACAAAGCCCCTTTCCAAATCAGCAAACCCTAAACTTGCAACAATTGCAACAACAAAGATCAAACAATGCTTGCCTGACTGCTTTTAGGCAGTAACAAGAGCTACCTAGCTTTGTCCATATATGCGTATATATATATATATATATATATATATATATATATATATATATATATATATATATATATATATATATATATATATATATATATATATATATATATATATATATATATATATATATATATATATATATATATATATATATATATATATATATATATATATATATATATATATATATATATATATATATATATATATATATATATATATATATATATATATATATATATATATTGCATAGTTAGTATTCAGACATTGCTGTGTACCTATGTACTCATACATGCTAGCATACCTAGGATGTAATTAAAAACCTCAGAAATGCCAATGTAGTACATTTAAGCAATTCAAAATAGTACAAGAATAAGACGAAGACAATATAACAATAGGACAATTTATCGCAAATTAGACTTGAAAAACCAATTCCAATTCCAGAGTTTTATCACTAAGATTATGTCGGTTTTTATCCAATATGACACTCGCTTGACTGAAAATGCGTTCAGCCGGAGCAGTTGTGGCAGGAATGGGCAAGGTACAAAGTGCTACATTGTACAAAGTTGGAAATATTTTGTACGAATGAATAACTTACTCACCCTTTTTTAACCCTTTCTTGGTTGGAAATTCAAAGAGTTAGGGTTAACCCCGATGGTCACTAACTCACCCAAAATAGGGTTAACTCTATTGAAAAAGTGATGGGTTAATCCTATTTTGGGTTGAGTTAGAGTTAACTCTGCCAACACTAGTTTGGCTGTAGCTAGCAGCCTTGAAGGGGGACAATCCAATGTGAATACAGGGCCAGTCCAAGTCTACTGAAGCAACAAGGAACGGGTGTATTTGCCTTTGAGACTTACTTAGGTACTTAGGTACTTCGATCTGCTCTCAGAGCTGTCCCCAATCGCTTAGTCTGGAACGACTTCGGTCTTTGGACCCTTACAGACCCTACGGCTTCAATCCAATTGGTCCTAATATTGCTGACCGCTTCTTGTCGGGTGATCTCAGCAGCTACGCACTAAGCCCTAAGAATACCTACCTAAATCTCGGAATTGCCGCTAGGTCAGTTGACCTATCTCAATCCTCTCAAGTTGATGAATTAAGTTGTTTTCAGTGTTTACACTTGATTCGAAATGTTTTTGGTTCCTAATGTACGTAGCACAATGAAATTTGAAAACAACACCAACGAGCTCTAGACTGATCAATCATCATGAAAGATTAAATAATATTTTGACCAATTTTAGGATTGAGAAAAGAATAAAGACTCTTGAACGAAATAAATAATCACACGAAATTCACCAATCCATTCCACCAAATCAAAAGAAATCCTCAATGATGGGAAACACCGACCTCACCCTCGGTATATAGAGACCCCTGGGTGGGTTTTATCTTTTATTCTAATGCTATATACACGGCCTTGTGCCGGAAATCAAAATAACACAAAAAACGACTAACAACGTACTTGACAATAAAATCGTATGTCAACCAACTGTGACTGATGATCTCATAGGACCATTACAGTAAACAAATGTTTATGTTAAAATAACATTATACGGAATTACTTTTAAGTTACAACAAATATTCTAAACTTAGACGAGCGGTAATGCATAAAACAATTACTATTATCATATACTTAATTCCATGTTACCGGACAAGTATCTTATTGATTTTTATATTGAAAATTTGGGAAAAAATGGGAAACTGAAGGCATAGCCCACAGTACACTATCGCGCAATAGCTACTCGTATTGGCTATGTTAATGGCTACCACGAACTGCTAACACTAGTTCTCACACGTGTAACTCTCGTAGTTACAGTACCTATCTTAGTGTGCACAGAAATATTGTAGCTTTTTCCAGAAAGTGAAGCAACCATTACCAACAACTTTTACGGTCCTTGCAATACGTAATTTTTAATCAATAAACGTAAATAATGATGGTTAAAATAATTAAAATGGTGAACACAATGATAATAGAGGATATTGAATAAAATATTTAGAATAACAAACACAATAACAGTAGAATATTGTTATGTTTACGGTTATCACATTATCATATTCGTTTCTGTACGCAAGTTAAATCTTTTGTGCAATAAAAAGCACGTGATTGTTTACTGTAGATGTCAGTGCAAATAGACCGGGGCTATCCGCACGGCCGTGCCAATAGCCAGTGCCCAACAGAGACGGAATTAAAACAATACAAATTTGGTCAAATTGAAAAAAATAAAAAATCAAAGCAATACAATAAAATGACGTCAATGCAATGCAATTTGAACTATAAATTACTGTGATTAATTATTATCATAACTTTATGATCACCTTGTGAACCAAATCACAAGGAAAATAACGGTACACAAATCAGGCGAATTTTATGCAGCCACACAGCGGAGCAGAAGAAATAATATAGTTGTTGTGCTGTTTACGTGACAAACAAAAGAAAAGCGCTCCCGCCTATATGTGCTCCAAGAAAGTTCCGAATTTTGATGTTGACCCAAAGTATAGAATATTCACAGCTTATTCTTTCACCACTACATAAAGTCATTCAACAGACGAATTTCCTCTCTACTGTACCACCAGATTCCTTCATCGATCGGCCGATGATTTTTTAAAAAACTTCGCAACCTACATGAGGTAAAAATCGACTCCTACAGTATAATAAAGACATTGATTTTCCGCGCAAGTCCTCGCACTAATTGGAGCTTTTTTATTAGAAGTTTTCGAAGGCTATAGTAACTACTGCTTTCTCATTTTTTGTAGGTCGTTAGAGCCCACTGTAGGTGCATAGCGAAGAAGAGGTTTCCAGAAACATTTTTTGCTGCATCTCGTCTTCCAGCATATCAACCAACTTGCAAATAAAAGTCGCACATTATGCTTATCCCTCCGTTTACCATCATGTTTTTGTAGCCGAAGTGCACCATCTTGGCATAAACTCATAGAGCATCTTAAACTATGCCTCCTTAACAATCTCTGGCAGCTATTATTTTCACTGAGTGCAATTGTTTATGCTCTTTCTGAACGTGTATGTTATTTTCTATAAAAATTATTTTTGAAAGAGGTATAATTAAAAATTTATCACAATGCATAAGAATAGGCACTTGTTGGACATTATGCAAAAACAAGAAAAAGTATGTTTCTGTGTTGTTAAACTCATCCAGGGGATGCGTTTAAAGAGCTGTAAAGGAATAAACCACTAAATTTTCTTATTAGAACCTTATTTCCCCACCTTGAGTTTTTGTAATATCACTGTAAATAGGCCACAAAATGCCTACTTCTTTCTACTCTATAACTCCTCTTCTGAGCTAAACCATTAAAAACGATGTAACTGAAGCCAAAACAAGGCTAGACAAAGTTTTGGACACATGGATAAGGTAGAAGAGAAAAAATGCCACGAAAGTGATTCATTATGCCTCCGGCATAGGACACGGTAAACGAAAGGTTATCACTACATAGTTGACACTTCAAGCATAATAGGCTACACTTTTAACAAGCGAAGCGAACATCCTACAATGCCCAGCGGTAAAACGTCCGCTTGTGGTCGAGGCAACCTGGGTTCGATTCCAGCCACTAGCCTTTTATTTAGCGCAACTACTGTAGTAGGTATGTCCAAAGCGCTGTTTAAATGCCCGAATTAAATTTATATGGACGGTGTAGTGCAATGAAAATGGAATATCAGCGTTCGGTCTCACTGATTTTATCTAACAAATTACAGTAAATCGTCTTGTTATGTTCACTGTAGCCTTTAAAAAATGTGCTGAAAATATCTCTCGAATAAATGAAAGAATATACATAGATTACAAAAGAGACCATAGTATGTATACCTATGAATAGTCCATTTCGCAAAACCAGCAGCTGGTTTCACAAAGCAGTCTAACTTGAGTTAGCCGGCTAACTTTTTTAAGACCGTTTCATAAAGCGGTCAAACTTTGTGGCAGTCTCAAAAAAGTTAGCAGTCTAACTTTTTCGAGA
This sequence comes from Mermis nigrescens, assembly GCA_036768485.1. NCBI lineage: Eukaryota > Metazoa > Nematoda > Enoplea > Mermithida > Mermithidae > Mermis > Mermis nigrescens. The sequence continues at coordinate 359,159 of JAVLUZ010000738.1, forward strand.
CAAGCGAAAATCTAGTTAGACCGAGGTGTTCCACAAAGCAGTCTAACTTAGTTAGCCGGCTAACTTTTACTTATAGACCTTGATTAAACATATTGTTTCAAAGCATATTGTGTCCTTAGGTAAGATAAATTTTGCATGATCATTTTTTACTGTACATTTTTGTTCTAAAAATCATTTTTCATCAGTTTAAAAATTTTAAAAATTTTACGAAATGTTTGCCAATTGTACGTAAATCTACTGCAGGATTGATCAAAAATGAAGCAATACCATGATATTGTAACTAGGATAGTTACACGCTATGAACTTTATACCAATACTTCGCCATCTGTTCCCCAAGGCAAGCAGACGACATCGTTTTACTGTACCGCATTTACATAACTATTTGAGTATCCTTCCTTGCGATGTGTTAGCTCGAGGTTATGCCTTTAGTCCTCATCCTACCCTTACTTTTCAACTTAAAATTCTATTAGGTACTTGTCCGGTAAACCAGAGTTACGTATGCTAACATCAGTAATTTACTTATGTAAAAGTTCTCGAACATTCAATTTCGTTGCTTTATTGTAATCATTCTGGTAAACACGTGTGTTGTATTATTTACATTCCTGTTCTATATTAATATTTGCATAACCACTAATATCGTTCATTTTATTTTATTTTCGCGTTCACTGACGCCAAGTGATACATGTAAATTTGCTATTAATATTGAATGGATTGATGTTCAATAACGTTCGAGTTAGTCAGTCGTAGTATTAGTCGAAAAAATAGTCAGAATTCTGGCGAGTTGGCGTTCGATTTTCCTATTTAATGTATTATTATGTGTGCCGGCTTACAGCCGTGCGTTGGATATTTTCGTCGAATAAAATTGGAAAATTCACCACCCAGTGATAAGGTATATCGAGGGTTGGTCGGGCGACGATCGACAATTATATTATACTGGATTTTACGGCAATTATATTATTTTGGATTTTAGCAGAGCTGAGAAGGGCAAATAATTTATGGTCTTAACCTTTATTTGTTTTGTGGAAATTCTTTTAACTTTCCTCGACCCAAAAATAGCTAAAAGATTATCTAATATTTTATGATGATTGACCAGTTGAGAGCTCGTTGTTGCTGTATTCGAAATTCAGAGTGCTACATATATTAGGGACCAAAAACATTTCAAGTCAGCCAAAACCCAGAAAAGAAGTTAAATTACCAACTTGAGTTGGGTTGGGTTAGGTCAACTGACCTTGCGAGCATTCCGGAATTTAGTTAGGTACGAGTGTTAGGATTTAGGGCGTAGCTGCTGAATTTCCCAACAAGAAGCGGTCAGCAATATTAGGACTGAGGGAGTTGAAGCCGTAGGTCTACAAGGGTCAACGGGTTCAGAATCGTCCCGAGATTCGACGAACCTGACCAGCGCTGAGAGCAGTTTATCTACCTAAGTAAGTCCCGAAGGTATTACTAAGCCATGTCCATATCTGTCTTGAATCAGTAGACACAGTGCGACTAGCAAAGTAATTCCATTGGAGGTCGCCCCTTTGAGGTTGCTAGCTACAACCGACCTGGTTAGTCATCTTAAAAATCATTTTTCTACCCAAAAATCATTATTTTTGGCTATCTAAACAAGTGTAACGTTTTGTTCACCTCTGTTATTGTGTCGACCGTGTCCGTGGCAGTGCGCATTTAAGTAAGCGTTTGTGGCAAAACTGTTATGTATCGTGGTAACTTCGCCAATATATCTTTTATTCCCGTCAACCCTCTGGCGACGATGACATTGAGGACGCTATTATTTTTCTATTTCCGTCGACCCTCAGGCGACGATTCCTTATCATTTTCCCTCGACAATATATTTTGCCACATAGGTTTTTTTGCCTACCTTCGCTCTCAGCTCGCATGCAATACGCTGCTTACGCTTAGTCTCATGCATATCTTTTCATTTCACATTAGTTACATCTTACCTAGCGTGAGTAAGTACTACCAAACATTACATTTGTGGACGTTTCCATACCTAAACATGGCTGGTAAGAAAACTTTACGAACGTTTCCAGTGAAGAAAAAGCCTTCGACTCCTTCTAATTCGGTTCGCCAACAAAAAACTGGACTTGCTGACTCTAATTCGAAAATGAATAATGACAAATTACCTCCGCCATTAAATACATCACACGCATTGTCGCATTCCGACCATACATGGGCAGCAAAAAATTCTGGGAGGATGCAAGATTTTTTGAAGGTCAAAAAATGGTCTAAAAATGGTGGTATGGCAATAAAACACAATTTTTCGACGTTTCTCATCGAGCACTATCCATTGGCCTCAAAAAATTGCGAAAAAAAACGAAAAAAAATCTGGTGTAAAAAAAGCCCCCAAACCCCCACGCCCAGGAGTGATTCCAACGATGATTCTATAATTGGTAATGATCGAACGCCTATTAATCATTTTGCTATTGCCGTCGGTGATAATTCGTCAAATGATACGATCATTAATAATAATCAAATTCTTACCAACATAAATAACCAGGAAACTGGTTCAAGTTGCATAATTTAGCCTCCGATGTAGAGTGCAATAATGGCTTTAGCATAAATACCGAAAATAATTGCGCCGAGCCTATTGTTACTAATCAAGTTCTTTTGGAAACTCTGCAATCCATGCGTATGCAGTTTTTGAACCTTTCTTCGCGCGTAAATCAAGATAAACAGGAAAATTCGGAAAAAATGCAGTAACTTCAAGCGGAATTAAGTAACCTACTTAAGCCGCAAATAGTTTCTAAACGCATTGAAATTAACCCATCTCAGAATTCGGGTTATATGGAACATTTAACCGCAATTTTGCAGGCGTCCGCACCAATTTTGCAGATGTTGTTATCTCAGCCATTGCTTTCGTTAAATCGAAATGCGCTTTCATTTGTGCCTAATTCAATATATTCGACTTTGCAGCCGATGTTAAACCCTCCTCCGCTGCAATATTTCCCTTCAAACATCGAATTACCACCAAATAATTTCATTTCAAATCCTTTGAATATCGAAATTCCGCCAAATAATTCTATTTTGCATTCTTCAAATATAGAAATTTCGCCACAAGAACTTAACTTGTCTGGTGTAAATATCGAACCTAATAATCCACAAAATTCATCTATGCAATTACCCGAGTCATCCGAGAAGATGTTGAGTAAAATTTTCTGACAAAAGTTCGAGTAGCTCTGATTGCCTGTGTTGTCGTCATTCACATAGTAGACATAGTCCACGACGTCATCGCCATCGTCACGATTCTGACTCTTTGTCCGATTCGTCACATAGCAGATTGCATCTTGCCGATGTTCTAAATTGTGGTCCTTTTATGCAGCAAATGCAGATCGATATTGTTAATAAAAAATTTTTCATGTGGATAAAACGGACATATAATCACTTTTTGCAGAGTTCAAATCGCTTGCAGAAACATATGATATCGACAAGTCAGTTCTTGTTAAATTTATGTCATCATTTTTGGACCCCTACGCTTCGCGTTTATTCCATTCATTGCCAGCTGATATAAAAAGATCGTATACAAAATCGAAATTCGCTTTATTGGCTGAATTTTGTCCATTGGACACCAATACTTTATTTGATCGCTTTTTAGATCATAAACAGCAGCCGAACAAATTGGTTAAATCATACTATCTTTCGATTCGTGAAGAATTAATAAAATCACAACCCGATCTTGAAGTCGATTCTCATCATTTTAATAAATTGCTTCGTCATCAATTGAGAAAAGATCTTTTGCCTGAAGTTCTCAGCGAAGCTTATTGGTGTGCGCCTCGAGCATCGCTCATAGAGTTCTTAGATAACGCACTAAATGCCACATTCGCTAATAACCAATATGCGCCTAAAAAAGCGCTAACGCCATATGTGTCGGTAACAGCAGCCCCAACAGGCGGTTTATTACCAAAAGATACATTTTGCGCGTCTAATCCAAATGAACCCGATCGTTTGAGTCAGAGAACATTTTATCGTTCATCGCGTGCCAAAAGACCCTAAAATTATTCTCGAAAATTTTGCACTTATTGCAAACGTACTAGTCATCCTTATGAGCAAAGCCTTACTCATCAGTGACAACAGTCATCTAATAATTATTCCGATCGTAATAAAAATGATTTGATGGTTTGTAGTCATAGCCAGTTGCGTTCATTTTTTCAGCAAAATTGCTTGCAGTCGCATTCTAATTTTCGAAATTGGCAATCTTTTCAGTCTGGTTATCGTAATCCTAGCCAAAATCGTTCATTGAATTATTCAAATAATGATAATCGTTTCGATTTGAGACAAGCACGTTCAAATTTTAGACAAAATTATATCAAATACCAACCAAATTTGTGTGCTAATTATCAAGATTCGCGTTTCGATAATCGTTATTTGCACCAGTTAGTAGTAAAGCTGGTCGTAAATCGCTTTTAAGCCGGAAATAGTCTGCTCGTGCTGTAACTTGTGCGCTTGACGGCGCGCGACCATTTATATTTGCGCCTAAATTTCCTGATCAAACAATATTCGCGGTACGCGACAAGCGGTTGTAGCTGATATTCTTTTCTCCAACATTATACAAATTTTTCGTTTGCGATTTGTTTTGTTCAACGCTTTTAACAGCTTATACTAATTTTCCCGAAACTGTTTTCATCGACCAATTTGCTTTTGATTCGTTTGTTAATTTAGCATTGAATCTTTTGTGAATAATTCCACTCATATGATTCTATTTATTTTCTAATTTAAAACTTGAAGAACTCGAGCTGTGAAAACAACGCATTTCGAATCGCCAACATGATGAAATGTTCATTCTAATAACAATTATTTACTGTCTGAAGAATATGAAGGGTTCTTCAAGTACGACTTGACAAATCACTTTCAGAATGTTTGGTATTATTGAATAAATTGTCTTTGCTTGTTTATTTCTATGTAAGCTCTTTCTGAGGACGGATATGGTAGAATGTCATGGATTCTGTCAGTGATGTTGGGGGTATGTTTATTACGTTTATTAGTGCTGAGGCTAAGAAAATTATATGAATCTGGGGGTTCTGAAATATTTTTTTGTAGGCAGTACAGGTTTCAAGACCAACCTCATAGAGGTCAAACCAACATCAGAACATCTGTATCAGTTTAGTATTGGTATTGCTTGTAAATCTAAGTATGTGCTATTCTTTTGAGCAGTTCTGCTAGTTTGACGAAGATAGATATCAATTTTGATTCCGTTTTATTGAGAATAGCATGGTGTGATTCTTACTCCTTCTGCTTGCCACAAATTTCAGCTCATAAATTTCTGGATGGAGTCCGTAGCATCCTTCACCATTTGAGGACATATTCAGCCTTTGTCTCTTCTGTTCATTTCATGGTATTTTCTTTGTGTTTGCCAATTATGGGGTAAATAGGTTGGAGACTGCTCCAGTATCACGGTCAATTTTGGTACCATTGTCTGCAATGACGCTGAGCGTATTTTGTCATCAACATAGTATGGTAGAATTCTTAAAATTGATCCATTTTTGACAAATTTGGTTTATGATAAATCATCGCATTTAAGTGTTTTTATCTTAAATGAATTCATTTGGAAACGTTGCAGTGAAATGGCAACTTTGTATCTAAGCTTTTCAAGTGGTTTTCATGGGCACCCCTCTGTACCTCCAATTAAAAATAAACACACATTTGGCCGCCGTGAGCGATGTGGCTGCTGCACGCGTACTGTTAATGGCAATTTTGTAACACTGTAGAATATCGTTTGTATGATTATCGGAAGCTAAACGTGATCAAAAATAATTGCGCCAGATGTCAAGCCACCTGCACGTCATTGAATTAGGCTGCGATTTTTTTGGTCCATATTGATTTTTGAGCTACAGCAGGCTTTTAAAAATGGGTGGTAATTTATCGCTCGGAAAACACCAAGGAAATTTTGATCGACAACTTGAATGCTCTTTCTTCCCTTAACAGATTGGAAAATGTTAATGTTTTAAACGTTATAATCAACACATAACATTTCATTTCTTATGTAACAGCACAATTATCAGCTCAGCAAACAATCGCTGAGCTTCTTAGCTATCAAGGAATTTTTTCAAACAGAATGGTATTTCAACCTAGTTTAACCTTCTGCAATCAAATCTGCATGTCATGATGTCTTTAATCTGATTCAATCAATGCAAACAGACACAGTGTTTTGAACACTCTTGTCACCTGATTTTTATTGTGGGCAATATCATTGTTTCAAACATTGATCAAACAAATTTTGTTATTTTTAATTCACAACACGAATGAGTTTGGAAGGTAACACACAAATTGCATCGTTTATGATTCCAGTGAAAATTTTTATGTTTACTATACATCTGCTCCACATCGAAACGTGTCTAGGAAGCTCAGTAAGGTGGTGAGGTAGATTGACAGAAGTGCTGAACATATATTCATCATGGCCTTTCTTTTGAGGTGGCTAATGATGTTTTGATGCAAATGCTTTTTTATTAGCTAGCCCGTGCTTTCTAGTTTCTGCCTTTCGTACCCAAAACTTCATTGTTGAATACTTGTACGCATTTTCCTTTCTTGGCTTTGCCATTGTTTTTGGTAGTTCTGTTGATGAACACAGTGTCAGTATGTTGGTAGGCCTGTCTTGTAAAAAAATGATCAATGCTGTAGTGGCGTCAACTATAGTCTTTATCACAAAAACATTGCGTTTTCTCAGTATATTGTTTTCTGTGTCATTATAACCAGGACTATCTACACGTGCAAAGCAGATTTTGGTGTGATTTTTGCATCACCTCAATTCAGTCAGTCTCAGAGTAACCGAGCATATTTATCTACTTCTGTCATGTGACTTATTATTTTAAAAAGTTTCCACTGACAGTGAGTTTTTGTGATCATATTGTCAGGGCTTTATCCAAACTTTATCAACCTGGGCATTCTTTGAATGTATTGCATATATGTATTTTTATTTAGCTGTAAGAAATGGGATAAATTCTGGGTGTGCTGAGACCCTCTGTTACAGGATTTGGCAAAGTCATCTATTGATACCCCTCAGTTTTGTAGCCCTGGTGAGCAGTGACAAAATCAAGTTCTTCTTTGTAGCCTAACAGCTTTGAGGCAATCTTGATTGAACATTTCTTTTACTTCGAGCAGTTGAGAAAATACGTCAACAGAAGTTCTTTTGAAACAGGTCTGGAATTTTTCAAACCTCTTAGATTTGGATAGCAGGCCTAATGCTAACTGGAAACAGCAATTGGCTAGCCTTCTTCACTAGTGTCACACCATGATTCATTCTTTAATGTGTCCATTCAATTTTGCACAGCCTATGTGCAGAAGCAGATGAAACTGTTTTCTACTTGAATACATGCTGATTTCTTTAAAGTGATGTCGCCATCGAAAAGTGAACGAGCTTTTCAGACCGGAAACCCCTCTTTGGTAGGAGCATTCATGAACACTTCATATGCCGTATCCGACCCAGGAAACCTGGTTGTTTCTAAATAGTCAACAAACCAATTCATAGGTTAATTGTTGTCTCATTGCAAAATTCTTTCAGTGTTTGATGTGGATAACTTTGGATTATCTTTGAGGCCTTCGTATATTTCTCTTCTGAATACAAGCGTAGAAAGTATTTTGAGACAGGCATTATAAACTTGGTTTTGCAATAAGTCAATCAAACTTTCTTTTGATGGGTTTCTTTGCGGAATATTTTATCAAGCGGGCATTTAACACAAGTAGACAGAATGGTGCTACTCCGCAATCTGACTTCAATCAACTAGTCAGATACATTTAATGCAGTAAAATAATCATTCTCAGCATTCAACTGTGTGTTGAACTTGAAACCTTTCATTGATAATAGTGACTTGTTGCACTTCATATTTTTGAGACTTGTGCTAAACTTCTTCCTTCTACAACATCTGTCTTCTCACAGTTCATTCATTTCTTATTCATGTAAAAAATTTATGCTACTCTCATTCATTGAAACTCATAACAGTTTCAAGTCCTGCCTTCAGTGTTGATACCTACCTTTACAAAAATTTGATTATATTGTAAGATTTTTTAATCTGTTATTTTGTTATCAAGTTTTGAAAATGGCCATCATTTTAAAGTTCTCCCGTTTATGTAATTAGTGATCTTTCATTTCTCCCATTCAGCTCTTGGTAGGACTAGTCAGAGCTTTGTTTGAATGTCTTCATTTCAGGCCATCTCAGCTTCTTATATATTCTAACTCCTCAGCACCAGTGTAGTAGGAAAGGCTACCCTTTTCTAGCTGTATTTCTTTTTGCTTATTGTTGGGCGACTCAGTTACTGCAAGCACTGTGTCCATAAAAATTACTCAATTTTCAGACTCATTGGTTTTTAAGAACATTCAACTGTGCGTTGAACATATTCCTGCTGCAAATAAATCATTGAAAAACATTTCTATTCTGCCTGCCTTTGTTTTAAATTTACTAAAACAGCACGTCCATGTAACAATATATTTTTGCTCAACTGTGCAAACCTTTGTATTCATCATATTTTAGATCTTCTCTTTGGAATTCTTAGCCATAGGACACACTGAAGAAAAATTACATGAAATCCTGTGCTGAAAGTAGACCATGTCAAAATCAAACAAAAGGCTTTCTGCAGCATCGTAAACTTTTGCAGCATTGAATGCAGAAGTATGGCAAACTAATCATTTACTACAAACCAAATCAAACAGAATTGAATTCTTCTAATTAAAAACTAAATATTCATATTTGAACATATTGCTATTTTTAAAAAATATGTTTTGGTTTGATATTTGTAGAAATATTGTGTGGTATACATGTAAGCAAATATATTTTACTGCCACCGTCCTCCTTCTCATCGTATGAACACTATACTATGTTACCCAACGAAACATCAAAGGCCTATGTCCCTTCATTTCCTTTCCTTTATACAAACAGATACTACAAAGCGCCTGCCTTCCATTCGAACAGACAAACCATGTCCTTTTAACTATTTAAAGTTATTCCTTTATGAAACCCTTCCAACACAATGAAATGATATCAAAATCATTCAAATACGTGTATGAACGCGCTTTCTCTCAAATGCTTCTCTGCTTCTTTCATGTCATAAGACAAACCTGACTTCGCATAAACCACATCCACAATTTTCAACAACCTTTACAGTAGAAGTTTTCTGCTATTTGCTTCATGGTATGTTTGCATGTCTTCTCATGTGCACTATGATTGGCAAATGTCCAATAAACATTCTTGATATATTTTCATTTAAATAAAAGTGTTGAAATAAACCTTTATGAAACATGTATATCTTAGCTTTTATTTATTTCTATCCTTTCACCTTTATATTATATCTGCTTCCTTTCCACTGATCTGCCCAGCGGGCGTGTCGGAGGAGAAGCAGGAGGTTAAGCTCCGTTGACAAGCTGAAAGCGAGTAATCGTTGACAAACAGAGAATACGAGCAATGGAACAAAAAGTAACAATACTTGTGACGAAGTATTTGGAGCGGCGCGAACAGGTTAAGTGCTTTAAGAATAGTGCTTTTTAAATTTTCAATCCTGGCATGAATAAATATTCTGATGCTATTTTAGCAAGCTTTCTTCTCGAATGGAGAAACCATATTTTTTCTTTTTAGTATCTATAAGAACTGCGGTCCTCTTGTCTGCTTGTTGTATTCGGCTGTTTTGACACATGATGGAAAGTAGGGACCACCGATCTGTTCTAAGCCAGTCTCGTTCTTCATAATTTTGGCAAAATAGTAGCAAAAGTTCGATCGTTAGTGCCATTCAGCGGAACGGTTTTGCGAACTTCTGGCGATGAGGGAGTTTGACAGGTATCTTGTTTTGTGAATCCGGTACAAACGTGCAGCTTTATCCGACTTTCTTCCTGCCAGTTCATAGTGCGTCAGGATTATCAACCAGCAACTGTAAAATTTTCAGGAAAACCGCGCCATTTCAACTAAATATTCCGTTTTCTACCTTCTTTGCGCGTCGTTTATAGCTTTTTCTACTACGTAAACTTGCATCGAACAATGTTAAACGCTTTCTGTAGTTCTGGCTCGTAGAATTCTGCCTTCTAATTTCTGCACCCATCTGGTCCTTTGGTGTGTAAACGGGGGATTGCGTTTAAGCTTTTTATCTGTTACGAGGCTTGTTTCATTCGGCTCCGATTTGGGCTCATAGCCCTTTTCAAAAGTTCTCTCAACGCTTACGTATGCGAACTTTATCTCCAACACTAAATTTAAGCGTGCCGTCTTTATTGTCAGTTTTGAAGGTGCTTTCTGCATAAGTTTTGGAGACTCAGTTGCTAATCTTAACGTTGGCCGGTTCGATCCCTATTGTGCGATGTTTTGTATTATTATAACCATTAAGCAAATCGTCTAAAATATCAATATATCTGTAAGTGTTATTTTTCGTGAAATAGCGCCACATACGTTCTTTCAAAGTGCGGTTAAAACGCTCGACTACGCATGCCTTAAGCTCACTGTTTGTTGTGAAGAAATCGATATGATTTTCTTCCAAAAAGGCTTGAAATTGTTTATTTAAAAATTCTGTGCCGGCGTCACTTTGCACTTTTTCTGGTTTTCGACCTTTATCTAAAATGAGTTTGAAAGCATTGAGAATCGATGCAGCGCTTTTATTTTTTACGGGTATACTCCATGCATACTTGCTAAACACGTCAATACAGTTTAAGAGAAAAACATAACCATCATTATGCTTTTTCAGCGACTGCAAATCGACTAAATCGATAGCCCATTGCTCATCGATCCTTGAAACTATAACTTTATTGCGCACATAATTTCTTCTCGCCGGTTTATGTAAAGTGTACGTAGGTTGAGTTTCTAGCCAATTTATGATTTCCTTTTTAGGTAGTTTTGTATGTGCTCTCAGAGGTTCGACCCCCGTATACCCTGTTTGAGGATCGTAATAATTACTTTCCATAATTCAATAAAAATATAATGCGTTTTTACCTTTAGTTACAGTGCAAAAAATATTAGTACACTTTTTGCAAAATTTTACTACAATTTTTAATTTTTTGTTTCTAGAAATTTTTAAAATACAATTATCACATTTAACAGCAAAGCTTATATTGTTACGTTTTGGGCGAGGACCTTCCGAGTAAAAATACAACATGTACTTATCTTTTTTAACAACGTTCACTTCATTTGAACATTTCTCACAGAGTAAAAATGAAAAATTCGGAGACTTTTTACCTATCTTCAAAACACACTGTTTACACCCAGGTTCGAAAAATCTGCACCATCTTCGTTGAAAACATGGTTTCTTATGCAGAAAATTGCAAATTTCGTAATGGTATTTCGATTTGGGCTTCATCGAACACTGTAGACATTTGTCGAGATCCATTTCTACTCGACCTTAAGCTACTTAAACCTCTATAAAAATTTTTAATTTGTTTCTTCAAAAGCTTGCACAAAACTAAAATTGATAGAACAATTATGAGAACAATACAACCCAAAATTTCGTTATAAATAGGTTGCAAGTGATTTCTATTGATGCAAGTACTATTTAACATATTTTGATAACGAAAGAATGCTTAAGAAGCTTATATAGAAAAATGGGGGGATGTGCATCACTTAGCCGCTGTAAAACAGCGTTTCCACTCTCGGCGCGGGGAGCCAGATGCACGTGAGAGCATAAAATTTTTGGGTGATTTTTAGGTTTTTTCGATTTTTATGCACTTTTCTATTCTTTAAACAAAATGAAAAATTCTAAGAAACAATACACAAAAAGATAGAATAGTGAAGCAGAAGATGCATAGAATATTCACAAATTTATTAAAACAGTCCCTTTTTCGTCCATATGCACATACAAATCCGCTACCACCTGCCACGAACTTGCTTCCACAAGGTACAGGCGGCAGTGGAAAAAGCAATCACACAGAACGCTGCTACCTCCTGCCACGAACTTGCTTCCACAAGGTACAGGCGGCAGCAGCAAAAAATAATCCAGGCACTGAGTACACTGCACCACGTACCTGCTCCTCACAGGGTATGAAGTGCACCCAGAAAAAACAAACATACAATTGAGTTATGGACATATTAAAAACCATAGGGCACTGTTGAAAAATCAGGCTGTACAATACGCTTATCGTAAACTATTTTATACTTTTTAGATGCATCTTCTGTCACAATACTATGGTCGAGCAATCGCCGAATTTGTGGAAAATATACAGTTTTTTCAATGATATTGTTTTCCTGTACAAAAATTTTGACCATTTTCAGTAATGAATGAAAATTAATTTTTGTAGCAGTTACTGATGAAAGTGTGAACCCCCGCACTTTTATATGGTAATAAATTTTACCATCCGCTGAGCGTACCTTGTAAGCATAATTTTTAGGCCCCCCGCTTACAAATTCTTCAATAAAACTACCCTCACCGTAATCTTTCAACTCATTTGTCATATTACCCAAATATGACCCAATGGGCACTTGATATTCAGCTTTTCCTAATGTGCTCTTAAATATGACACTATCCGTGTCGAAATATAAAACCCTGTCGCCCAATTTTTCTAAATGCTCATACAGTCTTAGGCGCGCCTGTGATGTTGTATAGGCCGCGAGCACCGCGTTGGTATTCCCCATCACCTCAGCGAATTCGTCTTCCTTTGCATGTGTGACAGCCATGAGATTTTCATTAATTGCATTGATGGAATAAATTACATTAGAGGGATCAAAAATTAGGTCAAAATATGGGGCGGGGTCGGTGAAAAATGAAACTTTTGACATATTATTGCGCTGCCCAAACTTCCCCCAGAAACTGTTGAGCATTAGCTTGGCTAATGCTCGCAGTCCTGAGTTTTTGGCTATTTTCGTCGCGTCTAGCTCGATCCCCTCATTTTCTTTATACTCTTGCACATATTTTGTCTTGTCTTCATCTGATTTCACCCATGAGGGCCACCCGTCTGATTCCTGTTTTAGTTTCATGAATTTATTTATATATGATGTGAAAAGCCCCCCATTTGAATTATTTGTTTTATCATATTGCTCTGTTTTTTCATAGTGCCAAATCTCATATATTTCCATGATTTTGTACCCCAGCTCTAGCGCTTTATATACTTCAAGCGTTACCCATGCACCCACTATCGCACGTTCTTCATCACTGTGCTCGCATCTTGTTACCTGATGCGATTCAGTGCACGTTTTGCATAATGGAAAATATAATTTTCCATCAAATCTATAGGGCAACAGTGGGTGAAATAGGCGTCTAGGAGGAAGAATTTTTACTTTCATTAAGCCCTCATATGGTCGACTCTGAGCAGAAACTTTCAAAAAGTTTTCTGTCAAAATTTGGGGGTGGCCGATAGGATATAACCCATACTTATTTACGGTCGGGTACAAACTGCATATGTCTGTGTACATGATGTGTTCTAATGGTTCGCCATTTTGATTGCGCTTAACTTTTTCGTGCAACTTTATAGCGTTTGTCCTTCCGCCATAAAATGCTTCTCTGGGGTCGAGTGGGTCAACAATTTTCACCGAGTCAAAAAATTGTTTCATTGACAGTATTTGCTTTTAATTGCCTGGCGTAATTCGCACTCCCAGAGCTCTATTACATTGTACCCCTTGGTTTCAATTTCCTTGCGCCATCTCACTGTGTTCTGAAACGCTTCTTCCGCCGATGTTATTTGGTCTGCCGTCATTTGTGTCCTTTTCTTCATGCACTTAGGACACCCGTGCCAGAAGCACCCATTAAATTCATATACGGTCTTTTCATGTATGCCGTCAACTCGATAATTGCCCACCTTTTGTTCTCCCATATTGCGCGCATGCCTGATGTTGATTTTTTGCACCTCGCTCATCCATTTGAGCCATTTTATAGCTGTTATTGAATGCTTTTCCATCCGCCTATAGCCACCATGCGGTACTATGCCTATTGTTTTTGGCTTTAAGTAGGTCGATCGAAAAACTTTATTACACGCGCTCGCTATAGTTAACGAGCACTCAAAAGGATCCAGCCCTGTTTCGACCAAAAATAGATCACGGAATTTTATACAACAACGTCTTAAAATGTCAACGTCTGACTCACAATAAGCCAAAAGTTCCGACTTAAAGTCGAAAATTTTCCCTTTTTGTTCGACATACCATTTTTGGAAATTTTCCTTGTTTTTGGGACTCATTGTTGCCGGGGAATAGTACCACGCGTCTGGCCACTCACCCACATAATTTTCATTGGCCTTTTTGTTGAAAAGATGTGGAAAAAACCCCTTTTTCAATTCAGGTTCATCGAAATGTTTTTGGTAGAGCCGATAAAGCCATAGGCAGAAAATTGAATGAATCGATTAGTTTTACAGACCCAGCGCTCAGGCTCATGATTTCTAACCCTTTTGTGACGATAGTGGGGGCAAGGGCTTGTTTGAAAAGATATTTCAAGATGAAATGTCCATCGAAACCTTTAGCGTTATGGGCAATTGCTATTGCATTTTTGAGGCCAAAAAGGAAATCACAAAACGCATCTGTACAATTTTCCCCATAAAATATGCGCCGATTTTCACCGCATTTATCGCACTGTCCTAACGGCTTTGCTATACAATCTGTACAAACAATGTGCGCTATACATAGATTGGGTTCGTGCTCCAGCCTTGAGCTGCCACACGCTTTTTCTTGTCTGGTTTCAAAATCGAAAAACACATACTTCGTCTTTTTCTTTTCATCCTTTTCTTCAGAAACGACTTGCATATAACACTTGTGATCAATAATAGGTACATCAGCTTTACATGTTTTACAATAAAAGTGACCACATTTATGCTTCTGTATTTTATCGGCTCTATTTACATGCCGACCACAGTTTTTACAAAGCATCATTTGCTGACAAATCGATTTTTCGTTTTTTCCGACTTTTTTATGATTTTCAAAACATTTTCGACCCCTGAATAAACGATTACAGTCTGTACATTCAATGAGAGCAACATTAGGGCAAGCAGGACCATGACAACAGGGACAAATTTTAGGACAACGATGTTTAATCTTATCGTTATAGCCCTTGTTGCAAGGTTCACAAAAGTAACCACGGTTCATAAAACCGGCCATACTGCCTATGACATCAAAATGATTATTATTATGATACAAATGTACAACTTTTTCTGATGGAGGGCCTTCAAAAATTATGGCATTACAAAAGTCGGCGCTGAAAACTTTAATTTGAAAATTTGGCATTGCAGCCTGCAATGCTTGCAGCTCCGGTATACCGCAAGGGCCTACATGGTCTCGAAGGCTCTGCGAGATCCATCAGCTCTCGTGCTTTTGTTCGCTGCATCGTGTACCGATGAGTATCACCTCTGCACAAATCTTTGTATTTTGCTTTTAGAGTTTTGTCATCGGGCTTTTCCATATGTAGAGTGCGTGCTTTG
Organism: Mermis nigrescens; assembly: GCA_036768485.1. Lineage (NCBI taxonomy): Eukaryota > Metazoa > Nematoda > Enoplea > Mermithida > Mermithidae > Mermis > Mermis nigrescens. The sequence continues at coordinate 374,448 of JAVLUZ010000738.1, forward strand.
GCTACTACTAGAGCCCTAGCTAAACATAAATCATCATTATTTTTAATTTTTACAAAACATTGTTTTGCTTTCATTTCTTTTTCCAAATTTACAAATCTACGTTTATGCTGTCCAGACCCACTTGGCGGACTAACCTGTACTATTTTTATCCGCGTTTCCGGCTGCTCGAGCTGCACTTCCTCGTTTGACTGCAAGATCCGCTCAATGTTATGTACGATTTGCTCGCCTTTTATCTGTTCGCCTTTTCGGAAAGGCACAATCGCTGGCTTTTTTAGTGTTGGATGCGTAATTTGCAGGCCCACCATATCATTCGTACTCGTCCTATCGAAAATTCGTTTGATTGCGCTGTCGAAGATTTCGGCCAAGTTTTTTTCTAAGTCGAGGCGATCCAAGTTCTTAAAGTTCAGCGTGTATGCGCGTCCTTCCGTGTTGAATCGTTTTATTTTCTGCGTTTCCGGCTCCCCCAACTCGTAAAATTCCTCTGGCGGGTACCACTCGTCCACAACGTCCAAACTGTCCTCCCCACTCCTCCCGCATTTCTTCATCCGTTTCGTACCACTCGTCCTGCGTTTGCAAGTCATCAACCATTTCGATGTCGGAATCCATTTGAATCAGAGCGATTTTAAGAGCGAAATTGAGAGGTTCAAAAGGGTTGGAGATATCGGAGAATGATTTTTTCCTCCCTGCGCCCTCCTTTTATACCTTCTGAGAAATGACTATTCTTAGAATCAGACAAACCGGAAAAAACCGGAAATTATTGGACTTTGGACTTTACAAAAAGAAAAACTTTTATAAAATAACAATTGTCTGCATTTTGAACTAAAAATAGGATAAAATAAAATTTGTAGACAGCAGCTAATAATAACTGTCTGCATTTTGAAATGAAAATGGGATAAAATATAATTTGTAGTCAGTATATAGGATGACCATCTCTGGGCGCTTTGAAGTAAAAGTTTAGTGGGTTGTCCTTCTAGTGTGGCGTTTTGTGCTTATGATTCACGGGTTGGCCTTCTCGTTCGGCTCTATAGGGCTATATGTTTTAGGGTTATGCGTAGTACGGGCCTATGAAAGGCTCGAAGCGCCTTATAGGCAGAGTCTATGTTTAAACGTGTGCTATATGCTTAAGCACTGCTATATGCTTAACCATTGTACCGCCAGATGGGCCAATGCAAATTTATTAAGGTTCCATCCGTGGAACCCTACTCAAAAATTGTAATAAGCTGTAGCCTAATGTACTAACGAAATTGTGATTATTGAGCATTTATTTGGTAAACAAAACGATGTCGTATGGTTTTAAACGCGCTAGTGCTGCCATCTTTTCTTATACTCTACATACATTTGTGCGTTTTATACATTATATTCTTAATTAGTGCACAGTTCATGTTCGGTATAGTATGCTTTACGGGTTGGCCTTCTCGTTCGGCCGGCTCTATGGGGCTATATGTTTTAGGGTTATGCGTAGTATGGGTCTATGAAAGGCTCGAAGCGCCTTCTAGACAGAGTCTCTATGTTTAAGCGTGTGCTATATGCTTAAGCACTGCTATATGCTTAACCATTGTACCGCCAGATAGGTCCAATGCAAATTTATTAAGGTTCCATCCGTGGAACCCTACTCAAAAATTGTAATAAGCTGTAGCCTAATGTACTAACGAAATTGTGATTATTGAGCATTTATTTGGTAAACAAAACGATGTCGTATGGTTTTAAACGCGCTAGTGCTGCCATCTTTTCTTATACTCTACATACATTTGAGCGTTTTATACATTATATTCTTAATTAGTGCACAGTTCATGTTCGGTATAGTATGCTTTACGGGTTGGCCTTCTCCGTTCGGCCGGCTCTATGGGGCTATATGTTTTAGGGTTATGCGTAGTATGGGTCTATGAAAGGCTCGAAGCGCCTTCTAGACAGAGTCTCTATGTTTAAGCGTGTGCTATATGCTTAAGCACTGCTATATGCTTAAGCATTGTACCGCCAGAAGGTCCACCCTTACTACTAAGGTGGAACAATGGTGTCACCATAATGGTCTATCTGTGAACCCACAAAAAACCGAAATGGTGCTATTCACTCATAAACGGAAACTTGATGGGTTTAAACCACCAATTTTCTATGGTATGCCACTACAACGTGCAAACCAGGTCAAATCTTTGGGACTTATTTGGACCAAAAATCAAACTGGCAGCAATCATGTACGAGGTCAAATGTCAGAAGTCTGTTAATGCATTCTGGCAATGTTGTAGAGCTGTAGGGGAAATCCTGGGGTCTATCACCACGAGTCATGCAATGGCTTTTCGTGTCTGTGATTAGACCCATGATCACCTATGCTGCACTAATCTGGTGGCCTCGTGCACACTTGTCTACTGTGAAATGTCAGCTTAATCATTTACATAGAATGGCTTGCCTCAGCATTTGTAGTGCCATGTGCACCACACCTACTGCAGCCATGGAAGTCTTGTCTGGACCTGCCTCCTGCATATCTTTGTGGAGGGTTGTGCAAGGGCAGCGGCATATCGACTAAACATAGCTGGCAGTTGGAAAGCAAATGGCAAGGTTGTAGGTCACAATGCTGTTTGGGCTAAGGCCATTAGGCCAGTGCTCAAAATGCCAAGTGACTTCATTGTACCAAAATTTATTTTTGGTAGACTTTATACCATTCAGTTTCCCACTAGGGATGACTGGGAAAATCTAGGAGTGGATATTCTCTCGCCTCCTGGAATTGTCTGCTACACTGATGGATCACGCTTTGTGAATACCTCAGGCGCGGGCATCTATTTCCAGAACTTAAGACATATGCGGTATTTTACCTTAGGCAGTATGTGTACTGTCTTTCAGGCAGAAATACTTGCTATTTTGCAATGCTGCTGTAGCAGAGAATTGATGGCCCTCAGAAATGAGAACATCTTTATTTGCCTGACAGTCAATCTGCTCTGAAGTCACTTCTATCTCCAAAAGTGTCTTCAAAGTTAGTTCTCGAGTGTGTTCTTGCTTTGCAAGAACTCTCGCAGTATAACAATGTCAAATTATTATGGGTCCCAGGTCACTGTGGCATTGAGGGCAATGAATTTGCGGATCATGCTGCAAAAATGGGATCAGCACGTAAACATGTTGGCCCAGGACCGGTAGTTGCTGTCTCCAGAGCTGTTGCTAAGGCTGACATCAACAGCTGGGTCAGGGAACAACATGTTCAATATTGGAGTGAGCAAAAGACTTGTCGTCAGGCCAGATCCTTTATGGAGAAGCCATGAAAGAAAATAGCCAGCTCCTTGATCAGCTTAGGTTGTAAGCTGCTTAAGACAGTAATAGGTCTCTTAACTGGACACTGGTCCCCTCAACAGACACCTATGTACTATTGGGGTTTCTGACAACCCCAAATGCGCTAAATGTCTGCTCACAGAAGAGGATTCTATCCACTTCCTTTGTCACTGCCCTGGGTTTGATAAGTTGAGATCTAGGTTCTTCCATGCGCCACATATTGAACTTTCGGCAGTTTTACAGGAGCCTGTTGCTCAACTTTTGGGGTTTATTAAAGCCTCAAAACGTTTGTGCGACTAGCTCTCAAAAGTTTCCGTGGGGTACACAATGGGCTTCTTAGCCTTAGTGAAGGGCTTTCGCCCACCCCTTTATCACTATCACTATGTCTGATAATTTAGCGTTATCCTCGGGGTGGTTTCGAAAAAGCTCTTCCTGCATGGAAGGATTTCTTAAACCGAGTAAAAACTGATCACGTAATCATTCCTCGAGGGTATTACTGAACTTACAGCCGATTGCTAGTGAACGTAATTCACTAAGAAATTGTGAAATTGACTGCTCTGTTTTTCGCATACTCTGATCGAATTTCATACGTTCAGCTAAGTAGCTGGTTGTTGAACAAAAATAACTGTCTAGAAACGCTTTAATTTTGACATAATCGATTTCTGTTACCGATTTTGGTTCAAAATGATCTGATACGAGTCTGTATAACTTCGGGGCCTACGCACTTAAGTAGCAGGTTTCTGCGTGCGTTTTTGGTCACTTCTGTTTGTCCTTCTAGATTCTGAAGGTTAAGTTCGAGCTCAAATCGTTGAATGTAATATTTCCAATTTTTGATTTGTTTATCGAATTGTGGAAATTTGAAATGACTTATATGCGCAGATAAGTCGTCTGTTGTGCTGTTTGTCACAGCTGCGTCAGAAGACATTGACATGTTACTTGGCGAAATGTGCTTTTTCTTAACTTCGACGCGTACCTTAGTTGGAAAAAGAAAGGACACATATTTTACGTATACGTTTGCCTTTTGTAAGCATGCAAGCTGTTAGCTGACGTGTTAGGTTGACGTGCACTCAAACTCGTTATTTGAGTAGTCAGACTTTTAAGTCAACGTGTCGATTTCGTGATGAAAATTTATCACGTAAACTTCAACCTAGATTTCGATAAATTTTTGTTTATTTATCGAGAAAAACTGTAATTGAGCAAATTTCCAACATCGCCAAATGTAATGTAGTGGGGTTTCTGCCTATTAGTACTGTAGGTACTAAATGGTTCTTTTTCTCAATACGGTTTCTAGATTGTAAAGCCCTAATGATCACCAAGTTTATTAGGTAAGAGACCAATGGATCTTACAACAAGAGCGCGTTAAATGACACGACTGTGTCTCGAAGAAAGTGAGAGCCAAACTAAGAGCCTCTCAAAGACACATAGTAAAGTTATATGTACGAAGGGTCGTGAACGACGTAAGTGTTAAAAATAATTCACAAATGTAGGAGCATAGGGATGTACCTAGAGACATCACACACATTTGCATCCGTTTGTGTAGGCTGCGATGTTTGTCATAAGAAATAGAATCAGGCGATGGTGCTCCAAACCCGTAATAAACTTGCGGCTGACTAGATGGAGTAGCCGGATGGCAAAAATCTTCGAAATTTTGATCGTGGTGCGGTGGAGATGGAAAGCGCCCAAAACTACCAGTTTTGCGCGAAGGTGAGCACAAGTGTTGCGGTTGTTGTTGACCCCAAAATTTGTTTGACCGCGAAGTTGACTGATGCTACTGCTGCTGGTCGTAACTGACAACTGAGCGTTGCTGCAACATTTTGCAATGCCAATGTTGATAACTGCCGACATTGTCAGTTGACCGCGGCGACCAACGCGTTGGTAATGAGCCATGCCCAATACCTTTGCGCTGATGCTGCGCAACCTTTGGCGCTGCGCTGATTGCAGCGGCAGGGTTGAATGCGGCCGATGCTGCTGTGGAGGACAAGCGGAGCTGCCAGTGGGCCATGGCGACCTATGCATTGGTGACGGGAAGCGACCAAAACCTCTGCTAGATTGCTGCGGCGACCGCTGCTCCGATTGCTCATGTGGCGTCAACGTTGCCGGCAATTGGGGTGGATTCTGCCTGAAACGAGACAAAGAAGAGGGTCCAGGTTCAGTATCTGATGGCTTTGATAATAACGCCAGTTGGCGATAGATCATTGCTTGCCTCTCGCGTCGCTCCTTCCATTTTTGGTTGGCCCAATAAGCTCGTTGAGTTTGTTTGTATTTGTTCCAGATGTATTGGCTGGCCCTTAAAAAAGGACTAGCTTCGTGATAGGATCTTAAACGTTCCATGTAAGCATTCTGATCCTCACGTCTTATTTTGGAGGCAACGGCTAAAGAGCCTGGCTTACGTGCAACAGTAACGCGCGGCAATGGCGGCATCGGTTGAGTTTCGCGTTTGGCTTTTTCAATTATCATTTGGGCTTGGCGCAAATCGATCTGAGCCTGTAAAGAAAGATCAGTAACGTTTTGTCTCTTCTCCGCTTGGGGGCCACTTGGGCCCTGCAAATCAGCAGCTCATTTCTGCAATTGGCGTTTCTGCTGGTTTTGGCGAATATTGTCTAATTCATCGGGCAGTTTTTTCTGAAGATAATGAGATGAGTGTTGTCACAATTTGTGATGACCAAATTGGGCAGGCACTGTTAAATCTGGATCCGTGGCTTTGCGAATTAGTTGAATGTTGCGATGCAGCACGACTGGATCCTCGATTTCTTTTGCTAATTCAGGAAATTCCGGGAATGCTTCCCTCGGAAATTGCATATAAGTTGGGCCAAAGAATGCGGCACAAAGCAACCATCGAATTTGTTCACACATTCGCCAGGCAATTCCAGGGTTGCCATACAACATCGCAAAGATGAAGAAACGTTGATCCATATAGCGCAACAGTGATGTAGATTGCAACACGTGCACAGTAGCAAACACCAGTTTGCGGCTGGAAGTGGTTTTGTATTCTCTCTAGAATTCACTGAAACGCTTCAAAAATATCAACCATTTGCCGCATTGTCAAACACAATGGCGCTGTATGATCAGGCTGAGGCCGGATACAGTGTGGAAAAAATTCAGGCTGAAGTGTGACGCCATTTTGATCGTTCATTTGTGGCGGCGTTGGCTGGAATGGATGATTTAAGATGTATTGGATGTTTACTTTGTAGACCATGTAACCAGTTGTAATAAACATGCAGTTTCGCGTGAACAACGGATCTGGATAGAACTGGGCCCGGTTGCTCGACTTCACCTTAATAAAGGCTAACCATTAAGAATTAATTTTTAATGGTTGGCCGGTTGCTCGACTCCACCTTAACGCCAACGACCATTAAGATTCCCTTTAACGAAACCATTAACGTTAAGGTAAAACCTTAACTAATGGTTTTGTTAAGGTTCGTAAAAATCGGGTTGCTTGACTTGACCATTAATTAATGGTCGAGCATTTGTTAAGGGAAGTTTAAGGGTACCATTAAAGAAACCATTAACAAAAACCTCTAATGGCTGCGTCAAGGGAAATCTAATGGTAGCGTTAAGGTAAGCTTAATGGTTGCGTTAAGGGAAGTTTAATGGTTGTGTTAAGTTCACACGCATTACATGAGAATTTAAATGTCTTGGTTAAACTACATAGATATAAAACCTTGAGAACCATAGTCATTGAAAATTCGAATTTTCTTCTATTTTACTCTTTTGACTGCTTGACTTTTCGTGTTGGTTCGAATTCGGCTGATAATGGATTGCAGTGACAGCGATACACTTAATTAGGAAAATAAAGGAAAACGCTCGTTAGTTTGGGTAAAACATAATTGGTTGCTTGCGATGATATGGAAATTAAAAAAATAGAGAAATAAAAATCGGGAAATACAATTTTGATTTTAGCGCATTTTTGGCAACAGCTAAAGAAAATGAAGAATTAAATGAAAAAACTCGTTCTCGAATAAAATCAGGGTTGGCAAGGCTGGGTTTTTTGGCTTTTTTGTAGGTTTTTTGGGTGCAAAAAATTATTGGGTTTCGGGTTTTTTATCCACAGGTTACCAATTTTTCAAATAGACTGAAATAAATACTGTAGGTGATTCAAATTGTATTTCGCAATCTCTTTTTGTTTGCTTTATGCTGTTCCTTTGACTAGTAAAGGCTAACCAACCTCAGTCTGGTCAACACAGTGCCATGCTCAAAAATCTCAGCCCCTAGTTCACAATTGCCATCCCATGCTGCAAAACAGGGCGATTTTATTCAGCCACCTCAATAGCCCACACTTTTCTGAGTTCGACCAATTTTTCTATTTCCTAATATTTTTTGAGAGCCAGTGCATTTTTTGATTAAAATCTGGTAATGTCTGAGCATTGAAGAGGAAGATAAATATGTACATATTAGGGATGTCCCATGCCCCGGCCCCGGTCCCAGCCCCGTGCGGGCCTCTGCCCGGCCCCGGCCGGGGCAATGCTTGCCCCGGCCCAGGGCTAAAAGTGTATTGTAATGCAGAAAGACACAAAGACATTAGGTCGATGAAGTAAATGAAATATCGAAAGAGCGTGCGCAAAAAGTTTTATTTCATTGGATATAATCGAAGCATTGAGTAATGAATGAGATTAATATTCGTAATTAATTGCTTTTAGATTTTTCGCTAAATATACTTAAGCCTCGAGTTTATCATGCAAGAAGCGCGTTCTAAAATCGGAATATATGTTTTCACTAGTGCTAAAAAGTCGTTCACTAGCAACGCTGGTTTGTGGAGCAGACAAATACTTCCTGGCTAGTGTGCTAAGCTGCGGGTAAGCTAACTTCTTTGCCTTCCAAAATTCGAGTGCGTTTCCATCGGCGCTGAATTTTTCATGTATTATGAAAATTTCCAAAAATGCTCATTTTATAAACAAGAATAAAAGCATGGGCTGATCACTCTAACTCAGATAAGTATTCAGTTCTGCTTCTATGACGTAAAATGCTTGTAATTAATTGAAAAGTACGATAATTCGTCAATGTAGGCAAACGCACAAAAATGAGGAAATTGCATATTTGCATATTAATAGTGGAACATCTGTCTGCATATACAATACACATCTTGCCCCGGCCCCGGCCCCGGCCCCAATGCCGGGCATATGCCCCGCCCCGGCTAAAAGTCGGCCCCGGGACATCCCTAGTACATATATGTGGCAACCGCAGTGAATGATCGATTTTGTTGTTGGATTTCAATATTAGCTGAATAAAGTTGTTGCTCTTTGTTTGTCTCGTTTCTTGCAGCTGTTGGAGTATTCCTAGCTACTTTATGTAGCTCTAGTTGTCATATCCATTAAAAAACCCATAAAACCCCATAAAGCACAAAAACCCAAAGACCAAAACCTAAAAACCCGAAGTTCAAAATTTTCAAATCTTGGTTTTTTCCATACCTGAATAAAATATTTATTAAAATTTATTGTCATTAAAATGAACCAATGGATTTCATTTGACAGTGGATAGACGAGCATGTATCATATTATTAAATAGAAGAATAATAAAAGAAGCTGTACTTTTTAAGTGTGAAATGTTATCATTGAGTTATCTCGTGAAAACGATAATTGCATACTACATGAAGTCTCTATAAGAACCGAGTTTTAATTGTCATAAAATTATGTAGTTGAAAAAATTTAATACTTGAAAAAATTTCTATATTGTAAAGATGAGGTTTGTATCAGCCGTTTTTCTGCAATTCGCATTGTCAGTAAGTAGCGCTCATAGTTGCATTGTCTGCAACTAGAAAAAAAGGATAAACTAATATTATTGTTATGAAATAATTCAGTATTAAGGATAACTCGCTAAATCTAAATCGGTCATGAAAATTCATCGTCATTGAAATTAGTCAAAGGACTTCTTTTGACTTCGAATCGGCGAGAACTTGTCATAATATTAAAAATCGGAACGATAGGAAGAAGCGCCATTTTTCGATGTGAAAAACAATCAATGAGTCCGTTAATGTAGCTCTCGACCTACCTTAAAGAATGAACCTTAACGAAACCATTAAAGTCGTTTAGGTGAAGCCCAGCAACCCAATTTACCTTAAAGAAACCATTAAACGCTTAATCGGAGCGTTAAGGTTTCAGTCGAGCAACCGGTTTTAAGGTAGACATTAAAAAACTGAAGCCTTAATTAATGGCTGCACTAAGGTGGAGTCCAGCAACCGAAATTTAAATCGACCATTAGACTTCCCTTAAAGTCGAGCTTAATGGTTGAGTCGAGCAACCCGATTTTTTTAATGGTTTCGTTAAGGTGGAAATCGGACTTAACGCGACCATTAATTAATGGTTGCATTAAGGTGACCATTAACGTTAAGGTAAACATTACTTAATGGTCGAGTCGAACAACCGGGCCCTGCAAGTACTAGCTCCATTAATCTCTGGAAATCTGTGGGCGCACTTTTTAAACCAAACGGTAACAATCCAAATTCATAATGGCCTACAGGACAAATAAACGCGGTTTTTTCTTGAGATTTTTCATTGAGTGGAATTTGCCAATATCCGAATTCTAGACCTAACGTACTAAAATAAGCAGCGGATCCGAGCGTATTAAAATAATCATCAAGTTGGGGAAGCGGATAAACTTGTGTTTTAGTTACGTCATTTAATTTGCGATAATCAACAACAGGTCGGAGGGAACCGTCCTTTTTTCAATGAGAAATAAGGGGCTAGCCCAGGGCTAGTCGTAGGTTGAATAATTTTTTGGCAAGCATTTCATTGATGATTTTTTGCATAGAATTTTGTCGAGAATGTTTGACACAATACGTTTTTCCAATGACGGGAGGATTATCCTCGGTATCAATATGATGTTTAATCAAAGGAGTACATCCGAGAAGTTCGTTTTTTAAAGCAAAAACGGAATCGAATTTTAGACAAAGTTCGCAAATTTTTTGTTGTTGTTGCGAATTAACGGCAGAACCTTGTAACGCTTTATTTGTAGACGAAAAAGTTCTGGTGCCCTATCGTCTGAGTTGACGACATGAGACACCACTTCAACGTCTGTAGTTAACGAACCAATAATAATACCGTTATCGAAACAAATTGGCGCTTTAGAAATATTACAAACGCACACAGAAAAAATAGGTTGAGACGCATTGATAATTGTGGGAGCGACAAAAAGTGAGGTTTTCTCCATAAAATCGGAATTCAGTTCGAATAAAGCAATATTGGAATCACAACAACCATGACTAATATATCCAGGAGTGATTAATTTGTGTTGTGGTTGGATTAAAACAGGCTCAGGAAGTGAAACATGCACACACACACACCAGAGACGGATGTGTTGGCTTTAGTACGAAACTCAATTTTTTCAGATGGTGATAAGAGTTTAAGTTTTATATCATTCAGAAATGCACAATGTTTGATAGGATTAACCCACATCAATGCGGATTCACAAAAATCAAACCCTAAGAGAATATAATCTGGCAAATGATCGATAATTGATACAACCATGGGAATAGGGTGACCAGCGATAGTGATAGTCATTTTAAATTTGAATCGAATGACAGCGGTAATTTCGCCTACGCCATGGACAATTTCGGTAGTTTGCTTAGGTGGTAATTTAAAACCAAGGCAAAAAAATGCGGCTGTGTCATGATGGTGACCTGGTGAGCCAGTATCAATTAAAGCGGGAACGTCTACGCCATGAACATTAGCGACAATAGTAGGTAAATTTGTTCCAGCGTGACTAACAATAGGAAATTTAGAATCGTTTGTTTTAGTAGGAGACATAGCCAATTTTTTGTAAATCACGCAGACGGTGTTGCAAACGTTTGTATTCTTTGAGAAATTCTTTGCGACGTGATTAATTTTGGTGGTGCGCTCGCTTCTTGCGTTTTTGCAGTAACCGTGTTTACATTGTTGGGTGATGTAAGGGTAGGGTGTGGTGGGGGCAATGAAAACGGCGGGTTGGCGATCAGCGGCGTATGTAATGTATGGGCGATTAGCAAAATTATCAGTATGATAATTGGAATTATAATATGAGGGGTGTTGTTCGTTAGGAAAATGAACACAAGGCTCGTTTTGTCA